>JBCEWE010000159.1:4933975-5003975 GCA_039877035.1 Silurus lanzhouensis | reverse complement strand
TGTAGTATATGTATATTTCTCTTTTTCATATATTTGCATTTATTTTTATTTCTTTGTTTGTTATTATTATTTGTTTTTATTTCTCTGTTTTTATTTTTTTGTATATTCTTTTTTATATATTTGCATCTATTTTTATTTCTTTGTCTTGCTGCTGTAACATAGAAATTTCCCCACTGTGGGACGAATAAAGGTTTATCTTACCTTATCTTATCTTATCTTATCTTATCTTATCTTATCTCTTTTTCAATGTGCTTCAGGGTGAATGGTAGAATACTTACTGTTCCACCTACTTTCAATCTAGAAGATGAGCTTCTTTGACTTTGAAAGTGTTCATTATGGCTAACCACAAATATTCAAAAACTTCCACCAGTGTTCCCCACCCAAGCAAACGTATGTTTTCACATATTGCAAAAATCCTTTTTTTTTTTTTAACAAACTGATCTTGAAAAATACACCATTTTATTCATTATGAATTCTATTGCAGTTGGACTGTTTGAATTAGATCCCTATTTGTACTATTTGTACTGTTAAGAAATATACATAGAAAGCAAAACCAATTTTTGTTCCATGAAAAGCTGAAGACATCACATAGATCATTCAATTACATAACCATGTAATCACAATGGTTTAGAAAACACCAGCCCTGCATCACAGTGATCTACAGTGCCTGAGATATGGCCACAGAATACAGGCATTTTAGCAGACTTTGGAGCTCTATATTATGCTTCAGGCACTTCTACGTAGTGCATTTCTTTTTTTAGATTGCTTATCATTCAAAAATTCCTAAAAAGTAATTTCAGTCCTTGTTTTCCTATATTCTAATGAGTTTCATGACTTTCCGAGAACCGATTTCAATCTAATCTCGATGGCAGATCGATTCGAAACCCGAGCGTATTTCAAGAGTATTTAGTTTTGATACAAGCAACACTCTATACCTGTTTTTAACCGCGTTTAAGTAACAGGGTGGGATCTGTGACGCGTACTTTGCAAAGTTATGCAAAGCATCACAGGTGTGACAGCAACGTGCTTCAAGGCAGTTTGTGTTCATGGGAACCATCTGTGTTATGTCAGACTGACTAAAACGCTGCTAAATAGAGGTTTCATAAAATCTGTAATTAGAAAGAAACAACATGATTCATTAAATAGAAAAATACAAGTTTTGCTACTTGCCGTAATGCAAATACACGCAATATATTTAATTTGTCATGTCTAAATCTAGTTTCTGTTTCAGATAATAAAGATTTTTATGTCAAAATTGTACAGGTAGTCCCCTATTTATGATGGAAATAAGTCATTGCGACCCCATCGTAAGAAAAAAATATCGTAAATCGAAGATGGTACTATGACCGTGACAGTTTTTCCTGCTTCATGCTGATTTATAATTTTTATTTTCTGCTCTAAACTGATGGCTTTCCTCTTCTTTTTTTCACTACAAGCAGGAGACTTACTTGGGCACTTGGAAGACCTGCTTTTATCACTAAAATTGCTGTTAGAAAAAGTTTAAAACAAAAAAAAATACACACTGAGACTTTACTCCGTTGGCCGCTAGCGAGAGTGAGGAATCTCACAGGGCGAGAGATACGCTCATCCCAGCTGCACGTACAACGTACGCTGCTGCCTGTTGCATGAAATTGTACATATTTTTACAATTGTGTCGTATCGCTATCGTCATCGTAAGATCGAAAAATCCAGTCTAACCATCGTAAATCGGAGTGCATCTGTACTTATATAACACTTACATGGTCACTTGTGGGCAATAACTAGGTGTAGCCTGAGAGAAACTGAATAAAACATAAGGCACAATGATACAGTTACGGTTAAAAGTTTACACACCCCTTGGTTCCTCCTTACACAATTACGACATTCACTTATTATTTTATTTTTTTCGACATGGTCATTTTTACAATAATAGTGTTATCTTCTGCACAATTTTACACATAATTTTTTTATTTGAGGTTAAATTGCTTGAGCTTTAATGAAACTCAGAGCAGCCTTCTCACAATACTTTAGCATTGTTCCTTCTGACACAACTAATGTAACTCAGTCAGGCTTGTGGGTTCTTTTCGGTCCACAAATTGTCTGTGGGATTCAGGTCAGGGTCAATGTTCACTCCACAAAACTTTCAATTTGTTGTCTCGAATTCATTCTGGTACAATTTTGGAGACATGCTTTAGATCATTGTCTGGCTCCGCTGCACCCGTGTTTGTTTGAACTTTTTTTGCCTGATGTCTTTAGGTGTGGCTTCAGTATTTCTAGATAATCCTCCTTCCTCATGATATCATCTATTTACCAAAGTGCAGCAGTTTCTTTTCCAGCAAAACGCCCCTTCAGCATGATGCTGCCACCCCTTATGCTTCACAGCTAGAATGTGTTCTTCAGAATTTAAAAATGACTATTTTGCTTCGATATACAGCACCGATCATTTCGGCCAAACGTTTTTATTCACCTGACCACATAACATGCCTCCAAAAGTCTAGTGATCAAACATCAACCTGTATTTTTTCATGATGATCTTAGAGTAAGACAGCAATTCAGGCTATGGTGAGGTAGGAATCTATTAATTGGTGAATGTTCACACTTTGTTACCTGATGCCTCCATCTCCTTCACTAACTTCTGGTAATCAGACAACTTTAAACCAAAGTTTATTCATTCTTGAGAGTTAAATTGTGACTTGTTTGTAAAAAACAGTGTTTTTGAGTTTCCAATTGTATATATATAAAGGCACTGTCTAAAAAAGCCACAGGTCCACTTCCAATTATGAAACTCGGCCAATCCAAAGCTGTCATCATGACGCATGTATATTTCAGCCCAACTTTGTATGAATGTGTATTTGGCAAATAACTGTATTTGATTTGAACTAAATTTGTACATTTCCTGAAGAAAATGTGTGCAGCCTAATGATTGTGGTGAATGATGGAGCAAAATTCGTCCCCAGACATTCATTTTTCACAAGAAGCAGACGTCCCCATTCAGATGAGAGTGTTTTGATATGTCTCATGTCCGTGTTTGCATTATTTTCTGAGAGGGTCAAGGACGTCACATGATGTCACTACATTATTCTGCAGTCATGTCCGCGTTGGGAAAGAATAATAACAGTAATTTCAATTAGCACTATAATGAGCACCTCGGCCGGGCGATATATCAATAACTAAATGCTACTGAAAAGATGTTTTAGTTTTGAATTACAAAATTAACAAAGAAAATCTTCTGTCTTTAAGGCATTAAAGAAAATAATCTTCAAACTCAGTTTAATGTTGTAAACCTTACTCTTTTCAACAGTTTGTTAGCTAAATGACATCTCATAGATAGATAGATAGATAGATAGATAGATAGATAGATAGATAGATAGATAGATAGATAGATAGATAGATAATTATACAAGTTAAGAAATATCCAGAGAGAGAGAGAGAGAGAGACAGAGAAGAAAGAAAGAATAAAAGAGCAAAACACAAAGAAAAGTAAAGAAAGAAACATCACTATACTTAAAGAAAGAGAGATATACAGAAAGACAAAGAGAGAGAAAAAGATAGGTAAGGGGGAGTAAAAGAGAGAGAAAAAAAGAGGGGGTAAGAGAGGAAGAAGGAGAAAAAAACCTTAGGAAAAAATAGAGAGACTGAAAGAAAGGGGGAAAAGCAAGAGCAAAACTGGTGAGGGAGTGACTTAAGAAAAGAAAGAAAGAAAGAAAGAAAGAAAGAAAGAAAGAAAGAAAGAAAGAAAGAAAGAAATGGAGAGAGAGAGCAAGAGATAGATGGATAGATGGATAGATAGATAGATAGATAGATAGATAGATAGATAGATAGATAGATAGATAGATAGATAGACAGACAGACAGACAGACAGACAGACAGACAGACAGACAGACAGGAAAATGATTGAGACAATTCATAAAGAGTGAAATATACAGGTAGTAGTTATTCACACACACACACACACACACACACACACACACACACACACACACACACACACACACACACACACACTGAGGCATAGGCCGAAGCCTGACTTAAGGGTTAAACTTGGACATCTGATTCTAGTTTTAGTGCTTAACTCATGGATCATGAATGAGGAGGAGTGAGTCAATATGTGTGTGTGTGTGTGTGTGTGTGTGTGTGTGTGTGTGTGTGTGTGTGTGTGTGTGTGTGTATAAATAGAAGGGACTTTCAAAATAAGAGTTTATGCAGTACAGAGTGAATTAAACCCTAAATTTGCAGGCATTGATTGAAATCTCTCTAAAACAGCACTCATGTGCTTTCTATTATATTATATAAATTATATATATATATATATATATATATATATATATATATATATATATATATATATATATATATATATATATTTATTGGAAACTAATTTAGAATGTATTGAAGTGCCTGTGATAAGCTGTAGGGGGCACTAGAGCATCACTAAGCAGTGTAGGTGAATTTTATAAGAATTTACATTTGTCCAGGGAGTCGCTGGAGAATTCTTGACAGGAGGAAAATATGCTTGGTATTTTATTAAAGCGTACAAACAGAGGGAATAAAACAATGTGGGTGTGTGTGTGTGTGTGTGTGTGCGTGTGTGTGTGTGTGTGTGTTTTTAGTAAATCTTTATCAAGGCACATACAATTGTACACCTGTTTATACATCAACAGCTCAGGCAGTTATACACAGGATATGACTAAACATACGTACCTTACAAATATAAATACTGTACTGAAAAGCAAGAGCAAAACTGGTGAGGGAGTGACTTAAGAAAAGAAAGAAAGAAAGAAAGAAAGAAAGAAAGAAAGAAAGAAAGAAAGAAAGAAAGAAAGAAAGAAAGAAAGAAAGAAAGAAAGAAATGGAGAGAGAGCAAGAGATAGATGGATAGATAGATAGATAGATAGATAGATAGATAGATAGATAGATAGATAGATAGATAGATAGATAGATAGATAGATAGATAGATAGATAGATAGATAGATAGATAGATAGACAGACAGACAGGAAAATGATTGAGACAATTCATAAAGAGTGAAATATACAGGTAGTAGTTATTCACACACACACACACACACACACACACACACACACACACACACACACACACACACACACACACACACACACACACAGTGAGCTGAAAAACCTGCAACATGAACAAACAGCTACATCTGAAGAGGTTCAAGGAGTGGACTAGAAAACTTTAACCTGATAATTAGTGACAGACTTGAATGCTGAAGCACACTTGTAAGAATTTACATTTGTCCAGGGAGTCGCTGGAGAATTCTTGACAGGAGGAAAATATGCTTGGTATTTTATTAAAGCGTACAAACAGAGGGAATAAAACAATGTGTGTGTGTGTGTGTGTGTGTGTGTGTGTGTGTGTGTGTGTGTGTGTGTGTGTGTGTGTTTTTAGTAAATCTTTATCAAGGCACATACAATTGTACACCTGTTTATACATCAACAGCTCAGGCAGTTATACACAGGATATGACTAAACATACGTACCTTACAAATATAAATACTGTACTGAAAGGACCCCCCACCCCCCACCCCTTTTACACACACACACACACACACACACACACACACACACACACACACACACACACACACACACACAGAAAAGGGGGGGTTTCAGTCTAAAATGCTACAATAAAAATGACTCGTTTCCTGAAACATGATTCTGTTTCTTAATGAGAGAGAAAAACAGAGAAAGGTGGGGGAGAGGGACTAAAAGAGAGAGAAATGAAGGAGGTAAAGACAGGAAAAAGTAGAAATGGTCTTTGAGAAAAGATGGATACAGAAAGAAAGAAAGAAAGAAAGAAAGAAAGAAAGAAAGAAAGAAAGAAAGAAAGAGGAAATTAATGGATGGAGGTAGAGAGACAAAGATAGAGAGATGAGATGGACAGAAAGAGGGAAAACCGAACAGCAAGAATATATAGAGAATGAAAGAGAATGAAAAGGAGGAAGGAATATGGATGGATGTACAGAAGAAAATCATAGACAAAAGATAAAAAAAAAGTGGTGGAAAGTTTAGAATAAAGAGAGGCTGAAAGAAGAGAGAAGATACTTCAAGAAAAAGATAGAGAGGCAAACCGAGAGATAACTGAGAGAAAGTGAGATAGAGAGAGAGAAGGAAAAAATTAACAAAAAAAGGAGCACAAACAGGAAAAAAAAGTCTAGATAGGTGTAGGGAAAAAACGATAGATAAAAGATAAGGAAAAAAAAAAAGAGAATAAAAATAAACTGAAAGAGAAGGAGGGAGGGAGAGAGAGAGAGAGAGAGAGAGAGAGAGAGAGGGAGAGAGAGAGAAAGAGAGAGAGAGAGAGAGAGAGAGAGAGAGAGAGAGAGAGAGAGATAGAGAGAGAGAGAGAGATTGTCCTGTTCCTGAGAGATTGTATCCTGTACCAGTACAGTTAAAGTTTCTGTGTGTGTGTGTGTGTGTGTGTGTGTGTGTGTGTGTGTGTGTGTGTGTGTGTGTGTGTGTGTGTGTGTGTTGCTTGTCCCCTGCTGACTCCAGCTGCCCGTTTGAATCATAAGGAAAAAGTTAAGGATCAGCATATTTACAAATGACTTATTTGCAATATTATTTATGAAAACACACTTTAGGGTTCACAATGTCCGAACAGGCATGTAGTGCTGAGATGAGCCCACACACACACACACACACACACACACACACACACACACACACACACACACACACACACACACACACACACACACAGAACAATAAACTGCTCTGGAGTGAGCATATATCAAATGGCACAGCAAACTAAACAACCTTCAGCTATCGTTCATCTTTTTACTGGAAGCTGTACAGCGAGAGGAGCCAACATCAGCATGTTGTATTTTCTCCTGTTGCATCGTCTCTGCTTTCAAGGCAGCCTGAGCTCCTCACACTGCTCACACGTAGAAAATACACTCAGACAGAATGTGTTTCGGTAAACATGGGGCTCAATTTGGTCGCATGTATATGCTGCCAAGTGTGTGTAGGTGAAACATGTCATGGTTCAGTGATCTGTGATTTATTTGTTAAAGTGGCGGAAATCACAATCACACTTATCAAAGTCATAATGAGAAGCTAACGGATAAGAAAACATTAGCAGGTCAGTAAATAATGTCTAATTAAAAATGTATCCTCTTCCTAGTTTGACAATATAAAAAAGAAAGAAGAGGAGTTACATATTGTGAGCTAGCTAGCCTGATTTACTTAATGACTGACTGATTTACTTAATACATTTATGACTGGCTGATTTACTTATAAACTGATTTATTTACATAAACTATTGACACATTTACTTGTTAAAATTCTGATTGCTTTAATTACTAAACTACTGACTGATTACTTACTTAACTACTGGCTGATTTACTTATAAACTACAGACTGACTGGTTTATTTACTAAACAACTGACTTACTGGTTTATTTACTTAACTTCTGACTGACAGATATAAATAATTTCTTACTGACTGACTGGTTTATTTACTAAACTACTGACTGATTCACTTTCTAAACAACTGACTGACAGATACATACCTTACTGAATGTCTGGTTTATTTACTAAACTACTGACTGACTGATTCACGTCCAAAACAACTGACTGACAGATATACATAACTTACTGACTGACTATTTTATTTACTAAACTACTGACTGATTCACTTTCTAAACTACTGATTAACTTAAGTTTATGACTGACTAATATCCTTTCTAATCTACTGACTGACTGATTTTCATTACTGTTTTACTTCATTCATTTATTACTGGCTGGTTTACTTACTAAAAAACTACTGACTGACTGATTAACTCCCTGACCTACTGAGTGACAGATATACATAATAAGATTATGATCCTTCCTAATCTACATCCTGATTCATTTCTGAATTACTGACTGATTAACTTTATATGTTTGTCTGTTTATGATATTTATATCCAAATCTACTGACTGGTTTATTTTTCTAAACTACTGACTGACTGATTCACTTACTTAACTATTGATGGACTTACTAACCTTCTGACTAAATAATTTTACTTACTATCTTACTGACTGACCTTCCCATTGATCAAACCAATGGCTGATTACTTAACTGTTTAATTAATTATTTACCCACCAAAAAAAACTACTTAATACAAGACCTACTTAGTGACTGACAAACTTACTGAATTACTCACAGAATTGCTTATCAACTTATTTACTACAAACTGATTGATGTCAATGAGCAAACAAGGTAGTCAATCAGTTTGTAGTAAAATAAGTGACAAAAAAAAAACGTATATGGAACCGTAATATAGTCTTGATTGATGGAGACGAGCTTCTCCTGTTCACTAGTAAGAGTTATATTAGGAAAAGCCGATTTTATTTCTCACACAAATCAAGTTTCTTTGCATATTCCAGCTTGTTAGGAAGTTATCGTCAGAAAGCTATGGGTCAGGGGGCAATCATGATACAGGCTCCTTAAACAAAAAGCACCAACAGTGGCAGATTGAACCCCAGATCACACATTGAACCACAGCAAATTAGCTGTGATTACTAGCGATACGCAATTTGTTTTGATCCTTCATTCAACACTAAAGAACAAAGCTTACCATATACTCATGGGCTTTACATCTATCTTCCTGTACAGTATTAAAAACTATACCTCTAACAGGAATCGGCTCTTCCTGCTGGATGATGGATTTGTTACTTTAAATGATTCACTACTCAGTGGAATGAAAGAGCACTTGCAAAGTGTATTTTAAAATACTAATGTAGTCATGTGACTTATCCTCAAGCATCCAAGACACCCGAGACCACCACACGTACCGAATACAAACACACACAGTACACTGGTTTCTCTCACCATCTCCTTAAACCCTGCTGTCCAGATGAAAATGTAAATGTTAGGGCGGGGTTACAAACACCACAGGCCTCAGACAGTCACAGTGCAGTGATTGACAGGCTGCTAAAGAGGCAAATCAAGGCCGTGTTATAAAGCAGCACAAAACCAACAGAGCCCAAACCCAAACCGACTTTCCCAGGCAGGAAACGAGAGCTCAGCGAAAAACGACACTCGCATGCGACACGTGATCGTTTTCCTCTGTTTATCTGGATTGTTTAATTTTCTTCTACTCGATTTCTTTACTTTCTATTCATTTCAATTTTTATTGAACATATCAAGAGATGTAAAGGTGTAATATGATCCTGTTCATTACCACACACGTGTGTGTCATCATCCAAAGGCAAACAAACACAGATATAAACAGCTAGTTATCTTGTCTGATACACACCCTGATTAGCTGATTCTGCTGAAGAAAAACAGAGACATGTGTGTGTGTGTGTGGAAAAGTCTTCAAAAAAAAAAGATAAAAAATAAAATAAAGCCATTTATATCCTACAGGAATTTACGAGACGGGATCTGACTCATAAAATTTGACAAAACGAGGGGTGCGGAGTAAAACATTTGAGTCATCAAAGACACCATGATTCACCTTTAAAATCAATTAGCAAACCCGGATACGCAACTATCTTCTGTTTAACATATAAAAAAAAAGAAAACAGATAGCCCCGAGTGCGGCAGTCGCCGAATCTCTGAGGACACAGTGTGCGTGAGAGAAACGTATGAATGTCATATGAGAGAGGGACAGAATGAGGGAGGGAGGAAAAAGAAAAAAAAAAGAAGAAGGAAAACAAAAGACATGAAAGAGTATAACAGGGCGAAAGGGTTCCACATGGCGAGCATCTGTATTCTCCGCCTGAAAGATCACTCCTAATTGGCGGTCTGGTTCGGGCCTCTTTTTTTGGTCACTTTCGTTCCTTGATTTATTTATTTTTTTCCCCATAAGAAGTTTTTTGGAAAACAACACTACGGCAAACACACATGGCAGCACTCATTTAGGTCCTAAACGAAAACAACGAGTGGTGAAAGGAGTGAGTGAGAGAGAAAAAGAGAGAGAGAGAGAGAGAGAGAGAGAGAGAGAGAGAGAGAGAGAGAGAGAGAGAGAGGGAGAGAGAGAACTGAAGACATCGGAACTCAACATATTATCGCACAGCCTAGAATAACCGTTGCCATGACTAGACTGTACACAAATTTCACTGTTCATTAAGTACCTCAGTTTTAAGTCACGGTTTGGCTTAATTTTGGTATGATTAAGGAGAAGAAATGCGAAACATAAAATTGCTTGCTGTTTTTTTTTTTTTTTTTTTCTGTTTATTATTAAAATTGTCCTGCTTGCTTTTAATAAAAAATCTTATATATCAAAATAGAATAGATCAACCTAAATGCAATACACTTTGTTTAGCAATATTGATTAAACTAAGTATTTGATTAAATTCGCACAATCAAATACAATTGATTAAACATCATTAAATAAATGGAAAGATCGAATTAATCAGTTTACATTCATTAGACCCTATTTGGGTAATACAGAAGTGTATATAAATGTGTGTGTCTGTGTGTGTGTGTGTGTGTCTGTGTGTGTGTGTGTGTGTGTGTGCACATTTAATAAATAATTTAATTATTCCACTTATTTCAGCATACTTTAACAAATGTCTGCATTAAAAAAAACACACACACAAGATAGGTATTTATGTATTCACTATATTTATTTATAAATGAATTCATTTCTTTACTCCTATGATATGCAGAATTTGTCGGGAATCCATTTCGGTAGATGTTGTAAAAACGTTGGCGATGACAGGAAGTGGCAAAGATTTCACGCTTACTCCACAAAATTTGAGGCAGAGACTAAACAACCTTGTGGTCCGGCATTTAATATGTTTTGCGCATAAAACAAGGATTGTATTCGGTAAACATGTGCACCTGCTTTGTTTATTTACCGGTAATGCTGTGAGCAGCATTCTGATTTGATGTCACTCAAGTCGGAGTTTCGAGAATTACATCTTATGAGCTCAGCAATCTACAAACATTTTCCCTGTTCAGACAGCAAATCATATTCAGCCATGCGTTACTGTTGCGTATCGAATCCAGATGCGGCTCCCCCTGAAAACACACATGTGGCCATGACACCTCTGTTTAATCCCCAGCCCAAACGCTGTCTCTAAAACGTGATCGTGTGACCATGCTTGCAAACCAGTGGTGGAGGCTAAGACGAGTCTAGTGTGTTTGTCGTGACTCCGTGCTGCTCCGCCCTGACGTCACTAGTGCTGTTCCTGTGCATAATAAACCGTCCTATCTGATCGTCTGCTCTGCTTAGTCACATATCTCAACACTGACACGGAGCACCGTGTCATCTGTTAACAATTACAATGCACTGGAAACTAATGATTTTTCAGTCTGAGGTTTAGGATTACAATAAGAAACTTTTCATTTTAAATGTATTAAGAAATGATATCACTAACATACGTTCATTTATGCTCGGTAGATAGTTGAAACTATTTGCGCAAGTATGACTGACAGACAAACCTGCAAAAAAGAGAAAATCAGGAAATACTTTTTCACAGCAATGCGTTTTGATCTAGCTAAATATGCAACGTACAGTCAAAACAAAGGGGTGGACATTAAAATACATCGGATAAACCAAAATATTGTTCACTACACCCAGCTATATATTACTATTAATGCTATTTAATCAGTTGTTCTAACACTGAAGGTCATTGAAGCACGATTTTTGAAGCAGGATTTTCAAATTCAGATCGCTAGTTTTCTCTCTAACATGACCTGCTACATTGAATTTGCACGAAAATCATTCGAAATTCGGTCTTTCTTCGATGTTTCATTGAGGAGCTAACAGCAAAAGGAGATGTAGTCATTACAATAGCAAAACATTCGACTGGAGGCTGTAGTTCCCAACCTCCGACTGGGAAATATCTCCTCAACAGAGAAATCCTCCAAGCGACGTCAATCTAAGATGGCTACTCGGTGATGTTGAAGAATTGAATGGCGTTACCTGTATAAACAATTTGCTTTGGATCTACTACTAAACATCATACAGGCATTTTTCGCTTTGCAGACTTTACAAACAACCAGTTTGATGTTTTGAGTAAGTAAATGTACATCAAAAACACAGCCATGTTTGAGTGTTTTTTGGCCGCTTAAATGCACTGAGGTAAAAAAGTGAAAGCTCCGCCCCCTCCAGTTCTGAGGTAAATCGAGCCCAGTGTATTTTTGCAAATATGTAATATCATATTTTTAGCTTTACATTATAACTAGGATGACAGATACGACTGAGTGGTGTTTGAGGGGATGGTGAGAGAAATCTGTAAATGATTGTATAGTAGGATTGAAGCCTGAAGCTGAAAGAAGGAGAGATTCAGAGAGAGAGATTGAAAGAGAGAGAGAAAGCAGGGAAAGAAGATGCAAAGGCGAAGAAAACCTAAAAGGATCCCTGCCTCCTCCGTGTTTCACTGTCAATCAATATGTATTTACATTTGTGTGTATGTGTGTGTGTATGAGGTTGAGTGGAGGGAGTCTCTCCCTTTTCCGAAGCCATCCTGGCACATACGAGTTCAATTTCCTTTTTGCAAAACAAGCAGGCTCTAAACAAAAGCTCGAACGAAAGTGCGCTGACTTGAAAAGCAAGCTGCATTTACCAGCTCTCGCATTTCAGCACAAACGCACAAGGGGCGCAGCGCCGAGCTCGAAAGCAGACACAATAACAACGTTAATCACAACTTGGAGACAAACACAATTAGTGCTACCAAGTGGGATTGAGGGACACATTTTAAGCATGCGTGCACACACACACACACACACACACACACACACACACACACACACACACACACACACACACACACACACACACACACACACACACACACAGAAAAAAATAGGGGACGAGGGTTTCAAAAAGGGAAAGCTGAAGTCAGTGTGTACAGATCTGGAACAAGTTAAAGTATACGAGTGTGTGTGTGTGTGTGTGTGTGTGTGTGTGTGTGTGTGTGTGTGTGTGTGTGTGTGTGTGTGTGTGCGGCCCTGATGCAAAATAAAATCTCTCTAGCACTCAGCTAAACCATGATTCAGCACAGGAGCTATAGCGCAAGCTTGAGATGGTGTGCGACATTAGTGTAAATGTGGCTTTGTGCGAACTTCTCGTCCCGGCCTCGAGGTGAAAGCGCTGCATTGTGGGGAATTTCCCCAGAGTTGGCGGCGTCCGACCGAAAGAGCGCTCATTAAAGCCTGACGCCAAAATAGCCACAAACACGTCCATGGGGCCAAACACACACTAACACACACTCATACACACACGCCGAGTCTGGACGCCAAAGGCAAATGCATCGCCTTGACATGTGACCCTCAAGCTAGTTGGGGCTAGAGATTGACACAGCACACATTGCTGAGCTATGCCGGTGCGCCCACACGCCCACACACACACCCACACAAAAACGCAGTATACATCTTAAATGCACACTGATTCAATTCAGCGATCCACCATAACCTGAGCAAACACTTTCTGTTATGTATTTGAAAAACAAGTGAACGGAATTTTATGCAACGACAAAGCAGAGAGAAAGTGAAAGAGAGAGAGAGAGAGAGAGAGAGAGAGAGAGAGAAAGAGAGAGAGAGAGAGAGAGAGAGAGAGAGAGAGACACACACACACACACACACACACACACATTCTCATTCCAATTATGAAAACTATTACTGAATTACATAGACACACTTGAGGCCAAAAAAAACTGTGTTCACCTGCCATCACACCCATATGAGCTTGCTGATGATTTTAATCCAAAATGAACATAAGCTTGGCTCTTTCTCTGCCCCGATAACAAGCTTCACTCTACCAGGGAAAGATTTCAAACAGATTTTAAGGTGTGACTTCGAGGAATGATTGTGTTCGTGGTTTTATTATTGATGCTGGACATGAAGGTCTGGTTCTTTGCCCCTGTTTGTCGATAATACATAGAGATGTTAAACACACTAAACTCTCTGCAGTTGTGGTGACTCGTGTACTGAGCTGTGTCTCAAATCCAAACCTCTGACATTCTATTCAAACATAATCTAAAATATCCACAAGCATGAAACAATGAAATAAGGTTTAAGCAGGATCGAAAGTGCACTAACCGTGCAAAAAGAAATGATTGCAGATACAGTATCACTGCCTCTATCACTTACTACACTGACACAATACTTTTCTAAAGACATCACCAAAGCAGAATAAAAAAGAGCATACATATGGCAGTCATATTGCAGAATTCAACAAAATCATCTTTAAGCTTTAACTGATTCAATAATACTCCAGATCATTAGTAGGTATGATCATATCACTTATGTTAATTTGTATTTGGGACAAATGTTTGTGACACTAACCATGAGATTTATATGTATTTTTTAAACATCCAATTCTGAAGAAAGACCCATTCTGCTGTTAGAATAACCTCCACTCTTCTGAGATGATGATCCACTGGATTTTGAAGTATGGAGATCTGTTCTCATTTAACCACAAGGGTTTTAGTCAAATCAATTGTGCACCTCCAAACTAGCAAAGAGAGTGTGTTTAGAAATAGAGGGAGTATCTTGAGCAGCTGATGAATGAGAAAAATTGGAGAGAGAGAATGTTAGTGTGGAAATGGTGAAGCAGGAAGTGGATAGGATCAGTAAGGAGAAAGTGAGAGCAGCGATTCGTAGATCGGTAGGACCAGATGACATACCGGTAGAAGCATGGAGATGTATAGGGGAGATGGAGAAGGAGTGTGCTGAAACCGATCTTTAAGCATAAGGGAGATGTGCAGACCTGCAGTAACTACAGGTGAATGAAGTTGATCAGTCACACCATGAAGTTATGGGACAGAGTAGTGCAAGCCAGTCTGAGAGAAGACCATCTTTGAGCAACAGTATGGTTTCATGCCGAGGAAGAGCACTACAGATGCATTATTTGCTTTGAGAATGTTGATGGAGAAGTATAGAGAAGGTCAGAAGGAGTTGCATTGTGTGTGTGGATTTAGAGAAAGCGTACGACAGGGTGAAGAGAGAGGAGTTGTGGTATTGTATAAGGAAGTCAGGTTTTTGTCTATAAAGTGTATCTTTGATTAACCAGGAATATATAGTATATCTGGAGTTTACTGTGTTTTCTTTATGTTGGTTTAAAAATGACAGACACTAAGGTAAGGTTGCCTCTTTGTAAGATAAAAAGGTAACTTTAGAGTTTCTCTGGAATTTAAGCTGACTAAAGCGTTTTTGAAAAGAGAAGCAAACAACGGCCGTGTGAACTAGATTTCAGTGTTAATCAAAAAGTGATGTCAAAGGGCAGGTTATATAGCTCTGTATGCATTTAGCTGATTAAATATTGCCAATCAAAAGCACATGCATGAATGCAGTATGTTCTAGCTACATTAATTACCCTAAAGAGATTAGAGTTGTTATGAAAAAAGTCAAGGTTTTCCACTATGAAAATAAAAATCTTTTCAGCTATAAATAATAATGTTTTTACTTTCACTGTGTCAAACTGATAGATGCTGATAGGTTAGAATGCAATAAAAGCTGTTATCCATTTTGCCCTTCTATTTTTCTAGTCCCGGTTGATAAAAACAATCACCCCTATATGATGCCTCCACCACCATGCTTCACTATGGCCTATCATCTAAAAACCAGTACAAACTCACTAACACAACACATTTAGACTTGTTTCACAGGTACATCTATATACAATTTGCATCAAAAATGAGACTGTAGAATTACATTGTACAAAAACGTTGTACTTACACAGTACTTGCAGCATGCATTTATTACTAGTTATGATTTCCCTTGATACATTATTTTAATTTAAATCTGATTGTTTCATAAATATTTAATGAATATATATTGCTGGTTGCTGTTAAAAAGATGTTTAACCAAAAAATGGTTGTTCACAGGAGAGTCCTACCCTGAATGCATATATGGATTCACAATAGACATTTATAAAACAGAGCAAATAACAGCATTTGTAAACCATAAACTGGAACAATTCTTTGTCCTGGGAAAACTGGACCAAACATGCAACATCTCATAGATCTGATTTAATGTTTTTAATCAATATTTATGATGTAAAAAAAAAAAAATGAATCAGCCCTATATGTACATAGATGTATTTTTTTTCCTTCTCTTTTCAATTAATATTTCTCATGAGCATGTGTACAGTAAACAAATGTATTGTGTGTATGTATATAGCACATTTACTTACAAGCATGTAGTGTAATCAGTTATATAATGTCTGATGTACAACTGATGGAAATGTAATGTTTCTTTTTCTTTTATAAAAAGTAAATAAAAATCAATAAATAAACAAAGATCTGATATTTTAAAATGTAATTTCTTAAAATAGGATTTGTTGCTATGTTTGTTTTTTCCACAATTCCAGAGTTAGAAGAAGGGTCAACATTTGAGATTAACTCCTCATAGTGTAAAAGGATGGGTTTAAATAAAAAAATGGAGTAGATATTGTCCTAAATAAATATGAGAGCAAGTGAGAGAGAATGTCTCCAGGCAGATAGAGTCCAGGCAGCAGGACATACTACAGGCATGTTGGGGAGGGGGTTTGGGGGGATGGACTGACCCTGAGGTGGGTTAAAGTTTCAGAAGTCAAAGGTGATCGGCACCAACAGTGTGTATGGGTGTAAATGACAGCATGGAGCCAGTAAAGTCGTGTCCCACCACATGCGCCTGGCTTTAAACATACAAAAGTGTTGCAGTGTTTTCTGTTATTGATAAAGCAGATAAGCAACCAGACAGACAGAGAGAGAGACAGACAGACAGAGTGAGAGACAAAGAGAGAGAGAGGTTGAGCGTATGGCATTCATCAGAATCTGGCAATGTTTGGCAAGTAAAGCAGAAGAGTTCAGAAAAGATTAAAAGATACATTAAGCACTTGTCAGCCCATGTATCACATACACATTGCTAATTCCTTCCAAAGTAACTCAACGTACTGGACTTGAGTCCACACTGAAAACTGAAATTGTTCTTATTTTCTCTAGATCTCATATACAAGAAATTAAAGAAAATTTTGTGTATTTCAGGCTGTAATCACGCTGGCCGAGGAGTCCGTGCGCATTACCCACAATGTCCAGCTAGCACATGGCAGTTTTCACATGGTTTAGGGATAAAATGAATTGTAACATTAGCTCCGACGTAAAGCTAGAGGTCACGTTTATGCAACGTCCCTGTGCTCACAGATTAGTGTTGACTACAGATGTGTGCGGTTATTCAAACACTCGAGGTTCCACAAGAAACTAGTTTGGGTGGGGTGGGGGGACGAAAAAAAAAGATCTGGCAGTGATTTAATGAAGTGAAAGCTGGGTGGAGAAAAGAAAGACAATACATTTCTGACACTCAGGATATTACATCTCTACAGATTTCTATTAGCAAGTCGATTTGAGGTGTATACCTAGTTTACACATTCCAGTGGGGAAAAATTGTTACAAAACAGCAAGTTTTCTCTCTTTCAAGGTTCCTTGGAAGGTTCCAAGAATGCCTGCTGAGCCAAAAAAGCTTCCGATTGGCCAATTGTTATAATTAGAGGTTAATTGGAAGAGCTTCTATTGTTGTATTCAAGGACCCCTGGTAGGCAAAATCCAACAACAACAAAAAACTGTGTGAGACTCCTCAAGTCTGATTCCTTTTAGGAGCAATTTTCAAACTGAAGCCACATTGTATGCATATATAGAAATCCCAGATACTGCATCCTTTTGAAATAAGGCACAATTGGACTCTAAGATAAGCAAACCTTTGTCTAGGATCAACTGGACCTCTAAGACAACAAAAGACAACCGTTAGAGGTATTAGGTATCAAAGTACCAACATACATAATCAAGAAAGACCTATATCACTATGGCCTGAAAAGCTGTCATACTACTAAAGTTTATAGCTGATCACCAACCAAATGGAGAAAAAAAGGGTAAGAATACCCATCCTTGAAGCATGAGGGTGGTAGCATCATATTGTAATAATATGTTGCTGGAAAAGAAACTGGCAGGATTCAGAAAATCTATGATTATTCATGAAACACTAACGCCAAATCCAGTGGGACAGTGATCCCAAACATATATCTCCACAGTTGTAGCAAAACGGCTAAAAGACATCAAGTAAAACTACCGAACTAAACATCACAAAACACTGGGACAGGATCATATCCTAATACTATGCACCAATTCTCATGCCAGTATCACCAACTGCTCAAAAGTTATAATATCCTGATAAAAATGCTTGCATGTAACTGTTATTTCTGCTTCTTCTCTTCCAAATTTTGTCCAATTTTCACCAGATTTCGCTCAGACCCCTGCTGGCAATTTGTTTCGTCACCTTTCCTCCTACACTCCACCACCACTGTTCAAAACGTATACAACATAGCATTTTTCAAAACATACCAATCATGAGCAAAACTACAAGTCACTTCTGAGTTCCTTTGCCTAAAATGCAACTATTTTTTAACAACTATATTGTGTGTGTCAGTGTGACTCACCAAGTCTGGGTGCTTGGCCCGTGAAAATGTTGCTTGTACCTTTAATTTCATCCTGTGGTGTACATGTTATGTTTTCTGTTTCAATATTATTTGTCAGATGTTATAAAATTATATGTTCAGGCATGATCTATGAAAATAAACCACCTGGTAGACAAAGTATATTTATTAACTGTTCAAAGGCGACCGAAAGACGTTTTTTGTTTTGTCTAACTAGGCTCAGGATTATTATACAATGTCTAGTAAACAGCTTAAATGTGTGTTTTGGCTGCATTTTAGCGCTACAGTTTGTACACACATAGTTATAAGGACATATTTTCTGAAGAAGTCAGTCAGTTCTGGCCAGCAAGCTTACAGGAAAAGGTGAAAGAGAGTACTTGTTGACAGCCTCACGTTACCGTTCACCACGCCCTTCCACAAACACATAACACACACACACCGACGTGCTCAGTTGGCCATATGAAGAGCAAGCAAAACTCCACACTTGTGGTCAGTGTGTATGATCATCTCACCCACACACACAGTTCTGTGCAGGGGTTCTGTGGGCACAGTTTGAGGACTGTACTGTGGTGCCAGGCTAAGTGGGAATCATGCCCACAGTCTCCTCTGAGAAGAGTACACAGCACACTGGCTTTTTATGCCAACCACAATGACCCCTCTCGCTCGGTTGAGGCCAAATGAGCATTCATTCAGAGTTAGGATAGATATATTACACCATTAGTGTCAGCAGTGTAGCCAGAGAAATACAGACTGCCATGATCATTTTTAATTTTCGATATAAGGATTCCTAATAGTGGAACATGGCAACATTTCAGCAGATCGTGGATGCCGCTATAAAGATATAATATCAACATTGTGATAAATTATGCAAAAATAATTCAAGCTATCATGTGGCAGCTCACTGGTTAAGATGCTGTGTTACTGATCTTGAAGGTCGGGGGTTCAAGCCCCTGTATCGCCAAGCTGCCATGGCTGGCCCTGTGCTCTGACCCCTGCTCCCGAGCAAGCTGGGATATGTAAAGAAAGAATTTCACTGTGCTGTAATGTATGTGTGACAAATTAAGGCTATTCTATCTATTCTATCTGCTGCAATGTCTACGCTAATCCGGATACATTTTTTGTCTAAAAAAGCTTCGTTACAACACTATCGTTTTCAATAGATTCACAAAAGTTGCTTATCCATACTGTGATGCCAAAATGCTGTTTTCAAATGTAACCACTTTAGAGAGTTTTCAATGTATACGAAGTGCCATAACGGGGAGAAAAATATATGCTTTTAAAACATGGCCGGAAACGTCTGAAAACATCCCAGTTCTGCGTATGAGCATAACGTAAGACACTTCAACCTGTATCATTTTCATCCTGCAATTATTTACATTCTTGTCACGTAAATAAAAATGCGGCACCGGTTTTTGAAAGCCTCCACATTTGCAGTCCACACTGCGATGTGAAAACAGACGCTTTCGAAAATGTTGCCACATTTTTTGTCATTTTTTGCTTCTGTTTTTGTAGTCAACGTTGAGAGCGAAAAAGACATTCTCAAATCTGTCCACTTGAGAGTTTTTACAAAAAGCTATGTTTTTGTTGAGTAAAAACGCAGTCTCAGTGAGGACGAAAGACCAAAATGGTGAGAAAAATATGCGTTTTTCGAATGGTAGGGCCTATTCCAAGTCTTAGGGCAAAATCTCACTCATACACCCATTCACATACTTTGACAATTTGGCAATGTTTTGGAAGACTGGAGAATCTTGGGGCTGGTATGGGGAACTGGAAAACACCAAGGAAACCCCTGAAGCATATGGAAAAAATGCATTCCATGAACACAGGGCAGAAGAGGGATTTAATACACCAACCTGAGCTGTGTGAGGTAAATACACCATGCACTATACACTATCCACTAACCACTAAATTGGTTGATTCTCAAGATCTATTAGATAGACGCAGCAGAAATGAGAAGAAGTGAAGCCCTAAAAAAATTGGAAAAGAGGCAAATTGTTATAGCCAGATGACTAGGGCAGAGCATCTCCAAAACACAGTAACTTACATTATAGTTTACTTCAGTCACCATTAGAGAGTACCTACCAACAGTGGTATGGGAAAATAAAAGCATATCTGCAAAGGGGTTTTGAGGGCTGGTGCCAACTGAAAGTACCACTGTAAAAAAGGCCTCTTGCTCAACTCTGTCCACTGGCAAAGTAGCTACAATGGACACTTGAGCACATTTAACTCTTAAATTCCTTAAAGCTGCTTTGAGACAATATATGTTGTGAAAAGTGCTATAGAAATAGACTTGACTTGAAAACTGGACAATAAAGCAATGAACAAAAGTGGTCTGGTCTGATGAATCCATTTTTCCTTTACATTGCATGCCTGTGTAAAACTCTGAATAAAGTTGGGTACTGGCTTTAGGTCCTGGCATTACTGTGGATTACTTTGAGACACTAGACATTGTTGCAGACCAAGTACACGCCTTCAAGGCAACGGCATTCCCTAGTGGCAGTTAGGTTAATGCTCCATGTCACACCGCAGACATTGTACCGGAATGGTTCCAGGAAGATGATGAAGAGTTTAAGACCCTGGCCTCCAAATTCCCTAGATATCATTTGTAAAATTCAGAGGGCTCTCGGAACACATTAACATTCTTACGGGGGACGAACCCGAGAGAAGGAAAAAGTACTAAACCTCTATATGACTTAAGTTCCAACAAAATTATATTTGCAAACAAAAGTATGCACAAGGCAAAAATTTCAGATTTGATTTTGAACATGCTATTATACAACTACAGGAGAACTACTGATCACTGACGAGTAACAGCAAGCTTGTAAATTGGAATTGGAATCATCCAAGCCGCCAATCACATAAATAATGAATAGGGGAGGGAAGACCCAAGACACAAATAAATGTAATACCGTCATGACAGTGCAAAAGCAAAAAACAAAATTGTGTGCATGTATAAAGTGTGCAATTTAACATAATAGAAAGGCACGTGTGAAGTCCTACAGAGGTACCCTGGGTCCATGTTGGTGTTCCCATTGCAAAGGGAGGAATGTGTGTGTGTGTGTGTGTGTGTGTGGGTGTGTGTGTGTGTGTGTGTGTGTGTGTGTGTGTGTGTGTGTGATGTATGAATACATGAGTTTGAGAAACTACTGGATTCCAAATTTCCCAATTCTTATTTCGAAACATGGGCCACTTATAATTATTAGCATTAGAATCATACCAGCACCCCAAACCTGTATCCCAACATACGATGAGAAAACTACTAAAATCTAACTAGTCCGAATTCTATCATTCTTATTCCTAAATAGCTAGTTCTACATTAATTTGGGGAAACTACTGAAATCTATGCATTCCTAATATCCTAATTCCAATTACTAACTCTGTATGAATACATCATTTTGAAAAATTTGTCTCTTCCCAAGTTAAGAAATCATACTAGAAAACTACTGAACTCTACATATTGCTAATATACTAATTCCAATTCCTAACTCTGTATGAATAAATGAGTTTAGGGAAACTACTAAAATCCAACTATTACCCAATTCTTTTTTCTAAAAATCTGTTTAATGAAAGTACCGAAATCATACTAGTTCCTCAGACCATATCCCAACATACGTTGAAAAAACGACTGAAATCGAACAATTTCTAATTTCCTATAGCTGAATTTCTGCGTAATTTCAGAACACGACGGTTTTTAACTAATGCTAACATTACCACAGTAATTTATTATTTAATATCATGTTTACACAATTTACATAACTTTTTTTTTAAAATAATTATTATTATAATTATTTTTACGATAACTCTATAAGTGACTTATACCATTAGTGTACATGCAGCTAAACCTGAGAACATGGATCTAAGTGAAAAGGTTTGCCCAGCCAGTTTACATTGTTCTGATTATGTTGCTCATTTATTCTACAGTTCTTTGCTCGGTTTAAAAAAAAAAAATGCTGAATGCGTTGTCAGATGAGTTCAGCTAGCTCAGCAAACGATACACTGAGGCACTGCGGATTTCTAGGCACTGTTAACAGAAACAAAAAATAATTCCAGCAGTGCTGCATTGCTTTTTTCAGGTTGGATGTGTGTGTGTGTGTGTGTGTGGGGGGGGGGGGGGGGGGGGTGCAGTATTTGCTTTTTGATTACAATAACTTATGTAGAATCTACTATAAAGCTCTGGTGAAGAGAATGCTGAATAATCTGACAAACAGGTATACAACAGAATACAGAATACAACAAATGAATGTTATTTTAGTATTAGAAAAAGATGAGTATGAACTAGATCTAATTAGCACCAGGCAATTCTTAGGTCTGATGTGAGCGTGTGCATGTGTGCGCTCAGCTTTGCTTAGTGGTTTTGAGGTTTTGGCTACTGATTGTCTGGTTTGAACTCTGATTGACTGTAATAAGTGGCATCCAGCTGCTACTGGAAACTCGCGGCTCCATCAAACGCCCACGGGAAGCTAGCGAGCAAAAAACGAGTGAGGCGTGGATGGTCTGTGTGTCTGTGCGCCTCTGATCATCTCCCAGAAAATCTGTCTTTATATCTCTCGAGGAAATCTCTCTCTCCTCTTCTTTCATCACTTCAAGTCTACATTTCCTTTTTAGGTCCTCGTACTTGTCCTCGTACTCTTTTATCTATCTCTTCTTCGTGCATGTCTCTTTCTCTCTCTCTCTTTCTTCATTCCTTAAATAGGAAGCATATTTGACTTCTGACCCCAACTCCAGTTTACACACATGTACTCGCGTGTCTATCCGCCTCATGGGGGTCTTGGTCAAGGCTAGTGCGCGAGGCTAAACACCCTCCTACACGATTTCTAAAGCCGAGTCTCTGCTGTGCTGTAAACACATGGCAGGGGGGGAGTGTGTGTGTGTGTGTGTGTGTGTGTGTGTGTGTGTGTGTGTGTGTGTGTGTCTGTGCGTGCATCTTTGTCCAGACGTTTACACAATCTCGCTATGTTGTGCTCTGATTTTGTTTACTTGTGGTTGGAGAAGTGGTGCACAGTCTGTGTTTACAGCTGGATCCTGTTCTCTCTTTGCACCTGCACACACTGGATTGCAACGGGTGCGACTACAGGACAGACATTTCCCATTAATGAACATTTACTGCAATTAGCTGTGGACTGAAGTCATTTAAACGCACTTAAAAGGCTCACAAACTAAATTCTCCAAGGCTCAAGGCACAACATTAACACTGTGGGTTAGGCATGTGATGATGCTGTAATAATATAAAGCATTATAAAAGTATTTCTACTACAATACTATGTATAAAGACACCACCATTCTTTTAAAACTATTCTGAATTTGCTAATTCCTATTCAAAACCTGTATTAATACTATTTATTGGGAAATGGCTGCAGTCTAACTATACACTATATAATTTATTTATTTATTTTGCTGTTATAAAATCCTCTACTCTTCTCAATAGCTCCAGAGCAGGACACTCAAGATCTTCCACTCAAAACCACATCTTCATGCACAGGGGTATTGTCATGCTGGAACAGGTTTGGGTCTCCTAGTTGTGAAGTGAAGGGATAATTGAATGCAACTGCATTCCAAAGACGTCAATTCAAATTGTGTGCCTTTTAACGTTGTGGCAGCAGTTTTGGGGAAAAATAACACATATGTCAGCAAAAGTCAAGTGTCCCAATCCTTCGGTCCATATAGTGTACATACATTCCAAATAAGTTTCCTACAACTGTATTTCGACATGTTTCTGGAAAACTCCTGAAATGTAAATATTCCGTATTTCTTTATTTTCATTTCCTAAATCATGAATTGCAGAAACTACTGAAATAAAACTATTCCTATTTTACTAATTCCTAAATCTGTATTTCTACAGAATAAACTACAGAAATATATCTATTCCTATTTAGTTTTTGATCCAATTCCTTAACCCGAATAGAAAACTATTAAACTCAAAAAAGTCCTAATTCCCATTCCTTAAACCTGTATTCCATCATTATTTGGGGGAAAACTACTGAAATCTGTCCATTCCTAATGTCGATTCCTGAATGTGCGCAAGTAATTTTCCCAATTTCAGTTCCCAATTTCCCAGTCCATGATACTAAACCGCTTCCTAATCTTGGGAAAGTACTTTAAAAATACCTAATCTTGTCATTATGTGCAGATGTTTTTTTCAAAATGTAGGCAAAAACCTAACCTTTCTCCACCATGTGCATACAGCGGAACAAAAAAAAAAAAAGAAGAAAAATGTGTACATATAAAAATTATAATAATTCACTTAAAAATAATTAATTCGCCCTACTCCAGTGCTAATCATGTAAACGGCTTTCCTCCGTTTAGAATTTTTTTTGACCCAACAAATGTCACTTTGAGGACAGGTTTGTTCGTATCCACAAAAGTTCATAAAGTGGGAAGCATCTGTATATGGATGGATGGATGGATGGATGGATGGATGGATGGATGGATGGATGGATGGATGGATGGATGGATGGATGGATGGATGGATGGATGGATGGATAGATAGATAGATAGATAGATAGATAGATAGATAGATAGATAGATAGATAGATAAAAAAGAAAGGCTGTATCAGTTCAGGTGGAATGTGTTTGTACATGCGTTTTATGTATTTTTTTTTGTATAACAGACAGATTATGGCTAGTAATAAAGCACTGTGCTTGGCAATACTTTCTGACTGACCTGAAGGAGGAGTCTCTCAAAAGCAAGGCAGGCATCCCATTGGGCAAGGGCGGGGTGTAGCAAAGTCTGAGCGGTGCCTAGAGCCAGCTGCAGTAGCCCGCAGTGATTCTCCAACGCCGGCCAACTGTCCCGAAACAACCTCACATATGTGAAGAGCTGCTCACCTGTCACTCTCCCTGCAAAAAATAAAAGAGAGAAAGACAGAGAGACAATCTTTCCATCTTTTCTAATTCTAAAAAGAAGTAAAAGCATGTTGTAATCGAAAAAGTCTAGACTTGGAAGCTTTGGAACGCACCTACTGCTTTTACTGCAGATCGTTTTCAGAAATCTTTTCCTACTCGAGCAAAGTGTTTAGAATTGTCTTGTTTTAAATCTTTCATCATAAAAAAGGGATACATTGAGACATTTGAGAGATCAAAAACCGAGTCTCCATCCCTGTCTCTTCAAAGCAGTATGAAAGCACTAAATCTTATAGTTTTAATCTGTAAACTTAAACTATATATATGCAGAAGAATATAGCGCCCACTATAGAGATGCATTATATAGCCAAAAGACCATAAGATTGGTATGTGCTTTACAAACATGCCGTTCCACATATAATCCCCATTTGCTATTATAAAACCTCTCGGAAGATGTTCCTCTAGATTTTGAAGTGTAATTGTGGAGATTTGTGGAGATTCATTCAGCTAAAAGAGTGTTAGTAAAGTCAGGTTCTGCTGTAGATGAGATGAGGAGGTCTGGGGTGCAGTCAGCGTTCACATTCACATTCATCCCAAAGGTGTTCAATAGGGTTAAGTATTCTATAGTAGTCCACTCAAGATCTAAAACTCCGACCCATTTAAACCATATTTTCAAGGAGCTGGAGATGGACATGCTGGAACAGGTTTGGCTCCACAAGTTTAAGACAAAGGGAAAAAAAATTGCCTGGCCTTTGAGTCTGTACTGTCAAACCACAATGTGGTGACGTGTCCGATCTCCAGTCAACCAAAGAAAGAGTCTCTTATTATGGCCTACACTTTACCCCAACTGTGGCTGTCCCTGAGTGAAGCATGTGGTTATACCACCAACATCCCAAGCCACACTTTTATCTGCCCTCAGTGTCGGCTCAGGTCCTTAAGACAAGCAACGTCTCCAATTAAGAGTCTTCTGATTATTTCACAAAATAAACAATCTCAGTGGACTTTTGTTTTTAATTGCTACATTGACAACCATCTCTGTCAAACTCTGTATATCTATATCTATATATCTATCTATCTATCTATCTATCTATCTATCTATCTATCTATCTATCTATCTATCTATCTATCTATCTATCTATCTATATATATTATTTATATATCTATCTATATCTATATCTATATCTATATATATATATATATATATATATATATATATATATATATATATATATATATACACTCACAGAGTACAGACCAAAAGTTTGGACACACCTTCTCATTCAAAGAGTTTTCTTTATTTTCATGACTATGAAAATTGTAGAGTCACACTGAAGGCATCAAGGGCTATTTGACCAAGAAAAAGAGTGATTGGGTGCTGCGCCAGATGACCTGGCCTCCACAGTCACCGGACCTGAACCCAATTAAAATGGTTTAGGGGTGAGCTGGACTGCAAAGTGAAGGCAAAAGGGCCAACAAGTGCCAAGCATCTCTCGGGGAACTCCTTCAAGACTGTTGGAAGAATATGACATTTTTCAGTTGTTTCACACTTTTTTGTTATGTATATAATTCCATATATAATTTCACATGTGTTAATTCATAGTTTTGATGCCTTCAGTGTGAATCTACAATTTTCATAGTCATGAAAATAAAGAAAACTCTTTGAATGAGAAGGTGTGTCCAAACTTTTGGTCTGTACTGTATGTGTACATATATATATATATATATATATATATATATATATATATATATATATATATATATATATATATATATATATATATATATATATATACATAATATATAATACATTATATATAGATATATAAACACTTACAATGGAGATGCTTTGCAATTATCCCATTGTAACTTAAAGTGTTTGAAAAAAAGTTAAGACATGACCAAGCCTAGCCAGGAGCAATTTACATTTTACTTTATAAAATGTACAGTATATATGTACTGTACGTGGCAGCGAGTTCATGGATAGCGTGGAGACAAAGAGAAATGAGTGGTAATAAGCACACCTGTGGCTGATGAGAATAATTAGTGTGCTTTGTTTCAATGTCTGGCAACGCAGATAAATACGAAAGAAACAAGAGCCAAAATTGGCGTTTAAAACACAAGTCAAGTCAAGTCCATTTTTATAGCGCTTTTCACAACGGACATTGTCTCAAAGCAGCTTTACAGAGTTAAGGTGAACGATGTGTATTTATCCCTGATGAGCAGCCATGGTGACTGTGGCAAGGGAAAAACTCCCTTAGATGTTATGAGGAACTCTCATTCTCATTTGGGTGACATCAAGAGTGTGATCATAAATCGTTAAACAATACAGAACACTGGAGAGTGAGAACTAACATGAGCACTGGAATGTAAGATTATGAGTAGTGTTCTTTCTACAGTCTTTTACAGTCATTTGTGGTTATAGAACTAGGAGCTACTGAGCAGGTTAGGCATTTACTTCTTTAAAGGTCCACAATCTGTATGAGGTGGGACGTGACTGGGGCTGGAGAAACCTCAGGATGCCTCGGGATGGTAGAGAAAAAGAAGCAGTGAAGAGGAATTAGCGTAGCTGCTGTTCATGATATTAACAGCACAAGTTGATAATGTGCATGTGATCAGATGCACTGGAGCACAAGGTTATGATGTGAGACGTATGTTATGTGTAGGCTTTGCTATAAAAGATAAGTTTTTAATCTGCACTTAAACTGAGAGTGTGTCTGAGCCCTGAACACTGTCAGGAAGACTATTCCAAAGTTTAGGAGCTAAATGTGAGAATGTTCTACCACCTTTAGTGGACTTTGCTATTCTAGGAACTACTAGAAGTCCAGAGTTTTGAGATCTCAAGGAGCGTGACGGATTTTAGAGTGTTAGAAGACTGGATAGATACACGAATGCCGAACCGTTTAGGGCTTTGTAAGTAAGTAGCAGAAGTTTGTAGTCGATTCGAAACTTAACAGGTAGCCAGTGTACGGATGATGAGATTGGGGTTATATGGTCATATTTTCTCGACCTTGTGAGAACTCTGGCTGCTGCATTCTGGACTAACTGAAGCTTTTTTATTAATGATGCAGGACAACCACCTAGTAATGCATTACAGTAGTCCAGTCTGGAGGTCATGAACGCATGGACGAACTTCTCTGCATCAGATATAGATAACATGTTTCTTAGCTTAGAAATATTTCTAATGTGGAAGAAGGCTGTTTTTGTAACATGGTTGATATGATTTTTAAAAGACAATTTGGTGTCTAAAAAACTCCCAGATCTTTTACTGTTAAACTAATAGTTACAGATCATCCGTCTAAATGCAGGTTGAAATGCTGGAGCTTCAGTGTACTGTTTTTTTGGATGATGAACAAAATCTCCATCTTATCAGAACTTAATAATAGATAGTTATGAGTCATCCAGTCTTTAAATTCTTTAACACACTTAGTTATCCGAGCCAATTAAACTGTATCGTCTGGTTTTGATTATATATGTAGCTGGGTATCATCAGCGTAACAGTGGAAGCTAATTCCATGCCTTCTAATATTATTTCCTAAGGGAAGCATGTATATTGTAAAAAGCAGGGGTCCTAGAACTGAACCTTGTGGCACGCCATAATTTACTTGCATTAACATGGACAGCTCTCTATTTAAGTCTACAAAATGGTAATGATCAGACAGGTAGGATTTAAACCAGCTTGATGCCCGTCCCTAAATGCCGATGTAATTTTGTAAGCGATCTAAAAGATCATGATCTATAGTGTTGAATGCAGCATTAAAATCTAGTAAAACTAACAGAGAGATGTAGCCTTGGTCTGAAGCTAAAGCAGGTCATTAGTGATTTTAACTAAAGCAGTTTCTGTGCTATGATGGGGCCTAAAACCTGACTGAAACTCTTCAAAGATATTGTTCTCTTGTAAGTAGGAACATAACTGGGCAGAGACAATCTTTTCTAAAATCTTAGACATAAATGGGAGATTTGAAATGGGTCTGTAATTTGATAGCGTGTTTGGATCCAAATTAGGTTTCTTAATAAGGGGCTTAATAACTGCTAATTTGAGGGGTTTAGGGACATGACCTAAAGATATTGAGGAGTTAATAATAATAATCAGAAGAGGCTCACCAGTTGGGAGTGGGAATGGGATCTAATTGACATGTTGATTTAGCTTTGGTAATAACATTATACAGCTCTTCCTGTCTTATACATGTAAAGCAGTGTAGTTGTGGAGTTTTAGGTGAGATTGTGTCAGGAGATGCTGTCAGAGGTTGAACCTCCACAATTGTTTTTCTAATACTATACATTTTTTTAGTGAAGATATTCATAAAGTCCTCACTACTAAACTGTGATGGAATACATTTTTCGGATACCTTATTTGTTGTTAATTTAGCTACTGTACTGAAAACAGTTTTCTATGAGTTTGCTCAGGTGTTCAGTTCTAGCAGCTGTTAGCGCCTGTCTGTAGCTGAGCATACTGTCTTTATACGCAATTCTAAATACCTCCAATTTAGTTTTCCTCCATTTTCTCTCCAGATTACAGGCTGTTCTCTTGAGGGCATGCGTATGACTATTATACCATGGTGCAGGAGTTTTTTTCTCTAACCTTTTTTAACCGGATGGGGGCAACGGCGTCTAATGTGCTAGTGAGGATAAGGCCTATGTTAGTTATTTCATTAAGGTTGTTAGCATTTATGGGTTTAGTAAGAATTTGAGATAAATCAGACGTTATTTTTTTACTAATACCACAGCAATACGTGCTCCAACAACTAGACAACTGAACTCTTTCTATTGCAACTTTATCACACATTTCTATCTGTTCTAAATGTACATTTCATTAATACTTTTCAAGTTTTAATACTATAATCAACATTGCCATGGAAGAATTTGGATTTATGCAAAAGTATGTTTATTAATAGTGATACCAGACTCAACATAGAGCATGAACACAAAATATTCTTGTAAATGTTTTAAGTAATGATGGTGTTTTAAATTACGTAAATCATCACGACTCCAAACGGAACCTTTGCTGTGTTTCCACACGGACGGTTTTAATCGCCGGTGCACACATCATGGCGGATTTTGGTGTTTGATTTGAAACTTGGTGCATCAGTAAAACAAAAGTTTTTTGAGGTTGAGTTTTTTATTATTTCTTGTATGTGTAAAGAAAGGACGTGAATGAATCTCCATTCAAATGCAAGTGATTTCACATTGAAAAAAAGTCTATTGCAGGCGTCAACAAACTTACAGAAGGTGTGCAAGATTTTTAATTTCTTAGAGTTTTTAGTGCGACTAAATGTCACATAACAATATAAATTTGATGTGAAACATTGCATCAAAAACGAATGGCCCCGTTATAGTGCGTTATAGTAATGAAGGTTATCTCTTATTTGTAGTCTGAGACATCATTTGTTTTGAGTTTCACTAAGCAGATGGAGGACCAGGCTGAAGGACAAGACAGAGACGGAGTGTCGAACGAAATAGTATGGAGAAGTAGAGCGTGTGAAAGAGAACAGATAGAAAGGTATTTGTTGGAAAAACACAAACGCTTATTTGCGTGGGTTTAAGCCAACAATTTCTATTAATCTTTCTCTCTGTAAGAGTTTGTGTGTGTAGCCAGTGGTGGATCTTATCCCGAACTTATTTACTGAAGTAGTACATGTAAGCCAAGTGTACAAACCTATGCCAAAGCTCTTAGAGAAAATCATAAGGGACACAAGAAGCAGGGTGGAGGAAGAGAAAGACTGAGTGAGAGCGAGGTTGTGTTGACCCAGTATAGCCCGAGGGGTGAGGGTGGGGGTGGGGGTTTGCATTAAAAACCTATAAACCATTACACCGAGCAGATACGAGGAGTATTTCCTGTGAGCTGCCGTGGGCCAAGACGAGAGAGAAAAAAAAAAGTCTCGGTGTGTGTGAAAAATGGGCTAAAACATATTTCGAGTTGCTTTGACTTATATATTCACTAGTCCGTGCTGTGGGGATGTCAAGGGGGAGCAAAGATAGAAAAATAAATGTCTGGAGATATTTCAGAAAAGAAGTAGCCACTCTAAACTAAAATCTTTTGCTGGAATGGTCCGTTTGAGGACGTGTTTTTCACTGATTTTAATTCCGCTTCGCTCGTTCCTGAAAGGAATTGCTCATTTTGGAAAAATCCACATGACCCATTACAAAACATACCCACACAACCATGCAGGTGAACATGGTGGAAAAAACTTGCTGGAGATTGTTTGCCATGCTGTGAACTCACGCTTTCACAATCAATCGGTTCTGAGCTGCCATGTCTTTCGCTGGTGTGTTTTAAGTTCTGGTACATACTTAAAGACTGGACCTTTACAGAGGTTAATTAACAAAAGTTTATGAAAAATTATTAATAAATAAACTATGACAGCAATTTAGAAAACAGAGCAGCAAATCGTAAAATGACGAAGCAAGTTAGCTATTTTCTAAATTTGCTGTCCTGTTTCAGAATATACTGTCCTGGATTCGCTGTCCTTTTCCAAGATTTGCTGCTTAGTTTATAGATTGTCCTGTTTCCTAATTTGCTTTCCTTTTTCAACATTTGTTATTTTCTTTCTCGATTTGATGTCCAGTTTTCCAATTTGCTATCCCGCTTCTACATTCCTATTTCCCGATTTGCTTTCTTGTTTCAAGATTTGCTGTCCCATTTCTGGATTTGCTATCCTGTTTCCAGATTTGCTCTCCTGTTTCCCGATTCGCTGTTCTGTTTTCCGATTTGCTGTTCTGTTTCACGATATGCTGTCCTGTTTCCAGATTTGCTGTCCTGCTTCAACATGTTATTCCCTTTCCTGATTTGATGTCCCGCTTCTACATTTTCTCTCCTATTTGTCCATTTGCTCTTGTTTCTAGATTTGCTGTCTCATTTCTGAATTTGCTATCCTGTTTCCCGAATTGCTGTCCCGCTTCAGTATTTGCTGTCCTGTTTCAACATTTGCAGTCCTATTTCCTAGTTTGCTATCCTGTTTCCAGATTTGCTAACCCCTTTCCCAGTTTGCAGTCCCCCTTTTCACAGTTTGCTGTCCTGTCTCCCGGTTTGCTGTCCCATCTCCAGATTTGCTGTCCCGTTTCCTGACTTGCTGTCCTGCTTCTACATTTACTGTTTTTGTTTCACGATTTGCTGATCCATTTTCCAGTAGTGTTTCTGGCTTGTATTCATGCTTTTGGTTTTGTACATGTTCTGCATTTTACAGCCACCATAATAATCTGACATGCAGCTTTATATTCTTTTGCTTATTTATTGCACTGCTTTTCTTTTTGGTTTAATTGGAATGCGCTCAATTTCCTGTGTAGCACAAATCAAATCAGAGCTAAAAAAAAATGTGACCGGTGAAAAAAACTTTATTTATACTTGATTTATTTTTTTAATTACTGGTCAAAAAGTGAATGGGATAATTCCTTGACGTTCCTGAAAATCTGAGGTACTTACAAAGCACACATCCATGATTATATTGTACATAAATACAAGTGATACATAGTTAAAAATAAATAAATAGGGAACACCGAAACAGTTTGAAGGAAATCCAAGTCCAAGAAAATGTCAAAGCTGTTGTTGAGACAAAATCAGGATCACATTATTGAGAAATGAAGCCAAGTAAAACTAGACTCCAAAGCCACATGTTTGTCCTTTACTGGACTATGCAATCATTTCTCAATATCAACACATTTTCCAATCATACAAACGAAGCCTAGACTTCAGTACTGTAGATTCTGTGCTTAGAAATGAAACACCAGGCTTTAGGATCAATCAGAAACGTTTCAACTGTAACAGTGTTATTATGGCCAGTTAGACCTTAACTATACACATCACCGAATGCACTGTGCTTCATACCTGACTGTTAATCACTGCCACTGATGGCATCATATTAATATATTAATACAAGAGAATTTCAAATGTTGTATCTTATATATTAAAATGTATCCAGGCTGAACAACCACCATTTGGAACACAAGCAGATAAAAGAAGATGATGATCATGTGATCAGGAATGTCTCTGTTCTCATTCATGTTTATGTCACTGACACCCTCTGTTTCATCCAAGTTAACCCCATACTTCTTATTGCCTTCTGCCACGCTCATTGTGAGCTTTATAAAATAGTCTACACCTGTGGTGTGCGAAAGAAATTATCCCCCAGTAGTAGATTTAGGAAGCCGTGCAATGACAGAAAACAGGTTGATGAGCTGAAAACGGTGCGTATTGTGAAGAAAAAACATTGTCAGCAAATAGATTAAAACTTTAAGTAAAGTAAAGAGTCTGGTTTTAAAAAAGATTTAAGTCGTATTGTTTACCAGGTGGCACGGGTGAAACAAAATTGTAAAAATTTTCTCACGCCATTACTTGGAAAACTTCTTCTTTCAGCTTCTCCCGTTAGGGGTCGCCACAGCGGAGCATCCGTCTCCATACCCCCCCTGTCCTCTACATCTGCCTCTTTTACACCAACTACCTGCATGTCTTCCCTCACCACATCCATGAACCTCCTCCTTGGCCTTTTTCTTTTCTCCTTCCTGGTGGCTCCATCCTCAGCATTCTTCTACCGATATACCCCATGTCCCTCCTCTACACATGTCCAAACCATCTCAATCTCACCTCCCTCACCTTGTCTCCAAACGTCCTACATGTGCTGTCCCTCTAAATAAACTCATTTCTAATCCTGTCCACCTCGTCACTCCCAACGAAAACCTCAACATCTTCAGCTCTGCTACCTCCAGCTCCGCCTCCTGTCTTTTACTCAATGCCACTGTCTCTAAACCATACAACATCACAGGTCTCACCACAGTCCTATAATCCTTCACTCTTGCAGGAAATATTGTGGGATAAAATGCTCTGTGCAGTAGAGTCGTGGAGTGAGTCAGCATTCACCCAGGATTCACTTAATTCGCCAAGCATAACTCAAAACTGAGAGAGAGCTTGAGAACAAAAGAGAGGGAGAGAGAGAAAGAGAGAGAGATTAAGATGTGTGAGCAGACATTAAAGAGAAGATAATTACAATTCCAACAACTATAGCTGACAAAAGGTTCACTATAATAATACAAAAGTATTGGGACACCTGACTTTTCCAGCCGTATGTGCTTCTTTTCCAAACTGTTCCCGCAAAGTCAAAGGCATACAATTGTACTGAATGTCTTTGGATGCTGTGGCATTAAATATTTCCTTCACTTGAACTAGATGACCCAAACCTGTTCCACCATGACAATAACCCTGTGCACAATGCCAGCTCCATGAAGATATGCTTTACATGGGTTGGAAGTGTGTGGAGGATCTTGAGTGGTCTGCTATAGAGCTCTAAACCCTACTGAACATCTATGGAGGAACTGGAATGCAGACTGCAGGCTTTCTCACCTCACCGACAACAATACCAGACTCTACTAACACTCTTGTGGCTGAATAGATTGCCCCAAATCTCCACAAAATCTAGTGGAACATCTTCCCAGAAGAGTGGCGGTTATTAGAACAGCAGATAGGGACTAAATGCAGAATGGATTTTGAAAACTCTTGGATTTTTTTTACACAGAGACACACACACACTTGTAATAACAAAGAGCCTGAAAATAATATACTTTATATAAAAGAAAGAAAGAAAAAAAAAAAGGAAAGAATAAACTTTTTAAAGTCTATAAGGACGGTGTCACAGAGAGTTTCAGAACAAAATTGTTTTAAATAAATCTGCATATATGAATACATATTAACATCCAAAAGAACAATTCTAGGTCCAAGAGCATAAGCGGATAGCAATAGTGTTTGTGTGTGTGTGTGTGTGTGTGTGTGTGTGTGTGTGTGTGTGTGTGTGTGTGTGTGTTTGATATGTAATATGATGTTTCAGGCACTGCTATGTTTCTATTGGCTTGGAGATCATGAAAAAGTTGTTATTCAATGCACAAAGCTGACTGAGATTTCTATACAGTCGACTATCTATCTATCTATCTATCTATCTATCTATCTATCTATCTATCTATCTATCTATCTATCTATCTATCTATCTATCTATCTATCTATCTATCTATCTATCAGGGCTGTAATTCGAATAAAATGTTTAATCGCAAGATTTTCATGATTTAATTCGTGATTAATCTCAACTTGAACTCACATTTTAACTATTATTAATTAACACTTTTTACGTTTTTCAATACTATAAACAACATGGGCATTTTATGCAAATGTATGATTATTATTAGTGAAACCAAACTCAACATAGAGCATGAAGACTAGACATGTTTCAAAGGTCACAGATGTTTTTCAAAAAACTAGTCCATGTCTATCAGAAAAATGAAAAAAGGCATAGAAATATGAGGTTCCCAATTACTTCTCTTTCTTTGAACTAAGCAATTTACTTACAGAAGCTTGTTTACATTCTCAGCTGACAGGGCATCTCGTAAAAATATTCATGTACATGCTTTACATTAATTATGGTGTATTAAATTATGTAAATCATCAGGACACCAAAGGAACTATTGCTTTCTTACCACACGGACGGTTTTAATTGCCGGAAGTGGTTAAAAAAATTTTTTTTATAGTTTATTTTTTGATATCTAAATAAAGAAAAGATGTCATGAACAAATGTGTTGCGTTAAAGGTTTTGATTTTATAATTAATAAAACATTTTTAAATTTGCATTAATTGCACGTTAATAAAACTAGTGCCGTTAAAATTAATTTGCGTATATATATACACACACAACACACACACACACACACACACACACACACACACACACACACACACACACAAAACATATATGCAAAAATAAGTGTTAAAAGAAAGCAGACCTGCAAGTTGAAATAGAGCAGCCCTCTCGCATGAAATGAGTTACTCTCACACAAAAACACACACACACACACACACACACACACACATGTTACACGCTATGACATCATCTACAAACATCTGTACGATGACTAATGCTAAAAGATGAATGTATATTAAGGACATATGACTTATATTACAGAAAACTAGAAAGACGGCACACGCCTCAGTGTCGTGCTGTGAGCCGTGAGTGATGATGGGCAGAGCTCTGGTCTGCATATACGCTTTGAATTCTGTAAAACTGGAGTCTAACGAACTTCATTAGAGATATTTAGACTACTTCGCTGCTGTTGGGGTTGGTTGTGTGAGCCAAATTTACATGAGTCGAACTCGGGGTGAAAGCTAAGATTCGGTAGTGAAAGATCTGATGCCTCCAAACTGTTTAATAATAATAATAATTCAAAAACCTTTTCTATTACTAATAATAATTGCTATGCACTCTAGGTGTAATTTAGACTTGGTCATTCTGTCCCCCTAAGTGAGAAACCCAATAACCCAGCCATTATGGAGGCACAAGCCAGTGCATTCTTAGTGCCGGTCCCAAGCCCGGGTAAATGGGGAGGGTTGCGTTAGGAAGGGCATCCAGCGTAAAACATGTGCCAAATCAAATATGCGGATCACAAATGAGAATTTCATACCGGATCGGTCGAGGCCCGGGTTAACAACGACCGCCACAGGTATCGTTAGCCGACAGGGTACCGGTGGAAATTGGGCTACTGTTGGCCGAAGGAGGAGAAGGAGAGGAGGAAGACGTCTACAGAGACGGCAGGGAAAGGAGCAGTGTAGGAGAGTGGAGGTTTGGGTTGGTACTTTAAATGTCGGTACTATGACAGGTAAAGGGAGAGAAGTAGCTGATATGATGGAGAGGAGAAAGGTAGATATGCTGTGTGTTCAGGAGACCAAGTGGAAAGGGAGTAAGGCCAGGAACATTGGAGGTGGATTTAAACTGTTTTATCATGGTGTGGATGGAAAGAGAAATGGTGTAGGGGTGATTCTGAAGGAAGAGTACAGTAAGAGTGTAGTGGAGGTGAAGAGAGTTTCTGATAGGGTGATGATCGTGAAGGTGGAAGTTGAAGGGATGATGATAAATGTCATCAGTGCCTATACTCCACAAGTTGGCTGTGAGATGGAGGAGAAGGAAAGATTCTGGAGTGAATTAGATGAAGTGGTAGATGGTGTACCTAGGAAAGAACGGTTGGTGATTGGGGCAGACTTTAATGGGCATGTAGGTGAAGGGAACAGAGGTGACGAGGAGGTGATGGGTAGGTATGGTTTTAAGGAGAGGAATGTGGAAGGGCAGATGGTGGTAGATTTTGCTAAAAGGATGGAAATGGCAGTGGTGAACACTTATTTTAAGAAGAAGGAGGATCATAGGGTGACGTATAAGAGTGGAGGAAGGTGCACACAGGTGGACTATGTGCTATGCAGGAGATGCAACCTAAAGGAGATTGGAGACTGTAAGGTGTTGGCAGGGGACAGTGTAGCTAGACAGCATCGGATGGTGGTCTGTAGGATGGTTTTGGAGGCGAAGAAGAAGAGGAGGAGAGTGAGGACTGAAAGAAGAATAAGATGGTGGAAACTGAAGGAGGAAGAGTGTAGTGTGAGGTTCAGGGAAGAGGTCAGAGAGAGGCTCAGTGGTGTTAAGGAGGTGTTGGATGATTGGGCAACTACTGCAGGAGTGATGAGTGAGGCAGCTAGAAAAGTACTTGGTGTGACATCTGGAAATAGAAAGCAAGACAAGTAGACGTGGTGGTGGAATGTGGAAGTGCAGGAGAGCATAAGGAGAAAGAGGTTGGCAAAACAGAAGTGGGATAGACAGAGTGATGAGAAAAGTAGGCAGGAGTACAAGGAGATGCGGCAGCAGGTTAAGAGGGATGTGGCAAAAGCCAAGGAAAAGGCATATGAGGAGCTGTATGAGAGGTTGGACACTAAGGAAGGAGAAAAGGATTTATTCAGATTGGCCAGGCAGAGGGACCGAGCTGGAAAGGATGTACTGCAAGTTAGAGCAATAAAGGATGGAGAGGGAAATGTGTTGACTAGTGAGGAGAGTGTGTTGAGAAGGTGGAGGGAGTATTTTGAGCAGCTGATGAATGAGGAAAATCAGAGAGAGAGAAGGTTGGATGATGTGGAGTTGGTGAAGCAGGATGTAGATAGGATTAGTAAGGAGGAAGTGAGAGCAGCGATTAAGAGGATGAAGAGTGGAAAGTCGGTTGGACCAGATGACATACCGGTAGAAGCGTGGAGATGTTTAGGAGAGATGGCAGTGGAGTTTTTGACCAGATTGTTTAACAGGATTTTGGAAGGTGAAAAGATGCCTGAGGAATGGAGAAGAAGTGTGCTGGTACCGATCTTTAAGCATAAAGGAGATGTGCAGACCTGCAGTAATTACAGGGGAATTAAGTTGATCAGTCACACCATGAAGTTATTTGAGAGAGTAGTGGAAGCCAGGCTGAGAGAAGAGGTGACCATCTGTGAGCAACAGTATGGTTTCATGCTGAGGAAGAGCACCACAGATGCCTTATTTGCTTTGAGAATGTTGATGGAGAAGTATAGAGAAGGCGTACGACAGGGTGCCAAGAGAGGAGTTGTGGTATTGTATGAGGAAGTCAGGTGTGTCAGAGAAGTATGTGAGGGTGGTGCAGGACATGTATGAGGACAGTGTGACACCAGTGAAGTGTGCAGTAGGTACGACAGACTGGTTTAGGGTGAAGGTTGGACTGCATCAAGGATCGGCCCTGAGCCCTTTCCTGTTTGCAGTGGTGATGGACAGGTTGACGGACGAGGTCAGACAGGAGTCTCCATGGACTATGATGTTTGCGGATGATATTGTGATTTGTTGTGAGAGTAGGGAGCAGGTTGAGAAGAGCCTGGAGAGGTGGAGATATGCGCTGGAGAGAAGGGGAATGAAACTCAGTAGGAGTAAGACAGAATACATGTGTGTGAATGAGAGGGAGGGCAGTGGAGTGGTGCAGTTGCAGGGAGAAGAGCTGGAGAAGGTGGAGGAATTCAGGTACCTGGGTCAACAGTGCAAAGTAATGGAGAGTGTGTTAGAGAAGTGAAGAAAAGAGTGCAGGCAGGGTGGAGTGGGGAGAAGAGTGACAGGAGTGATTTGTGATAGTAGGGTATCTGCAAAAATGAAAGGGAAAGTTTATAGGACTGTGGTGAGACCTGCGATGTTGTATGGATTAGAGACAGTGGCATTGAGTAAGCTGGAGCTGGAGGTAGCAGAGCTGAAGATGTTGAGGTTTTCGTTGGGAGTGACGAGGATGGATAAGATTAGAAATGAGTTTATTAGAGGGACAGCGCATGTAGGATGTTTTGGTGACAAGGTGAGGAAGGCGAGATTGAGATGGTTTGGACATGTGCAGAGGAGGGACATGAATTATATTGGTAGAAGAATGCTGAGGATGGAGCCACCAGGTAGGAGGAAAAGAGGAAGGCCAAGAAGGAGGTTCATGGATGTGGTGAGGGAAGACATGCAGGTAGTTGGTGTAAAAGAGGCAGATGTAGAGGACAGGGTGGTATGGAGACGGATGATCCGCTGTGGCGACCCCTAATGGGAGCAGCCGAAAGAAGAAGAAGAAGAAGAAGAAGTGAGAAACCCAATACCTCATAATTTACTTACGGTAGTATATGGGATTTTCTGGATGTCCAATTTGTCTGCCGAAATTTTAGGAACACTTCGATGGATCTCTGGATGCACACAGATGTTAGTAGGGATAGTAGATCGTAAGTCAGTAAGTGTCTAGAAGATGTGAATATTAAAGGCAAATTGAAAAGAAGCACTTGCGCAGTATTCGCCAACATTCGGGTTAATACTAATAAAACCCTCATTTATAACCCCACAACTTCTTTGTAGAAATTACACATTTTTTGTAAATCTTTCATTCATCTGCTTGCTTTTGTGGATTTATTTGTCCATCTAATGGTAACTGCAACAATGATTAATAGAAATCCATAGAGGCAAGGTTTGTGCTGCCCCATAAATGCTCATGTGAACATTCCTTATTCAGTGTCCATGTATTTGACTCACTGGCTCACTTTGGTTCATGTCTAAAAACTGGTTCATGTCTTAAAAACTGGTTCTCTCTCATTTTTATTAGTTTCTTTTAAATATTATTTTTCTAAAAAAATAAAAGGCTACACCCATGTCAGAACAGAAAAATAAGTATTTTTTATAAGTAATAAGTAATTTCCTGTTTAGCCTGGAACATTGCAAAGGGATGTAAAAACAAACTTGTTTAACTTGGAGAATCTAAATCAATTTGAAAAGATACAAAAGCTGGCTCTAGTGTAAACCCTGTCTTGAATATCTGCTCGTTTCCATTTTTACTTTGTAATGCTACCTTAATCGTATCTATTTTAGTTGTTTGCTCGCTTGTTCAAGCTCTCTTGGCCTTGTTTGTATGGAAAAAGAGATTCTTAGTTTTAGAAAGACTTACCAATGTTCAATAAAATTCAAATAATAATAATAAAAAAAAGGTTAAACATTTAAACAATACAATTTCGGCAAAACGGCAAAGTGCATGAAGACAAGAACCATTTTAAGTAAGTGCAATTCATATCAACAGTCTACTACAATGGCTCAGGAACACAGGGTGCATATAATCGCCTGCACACCTTAACAATAATGGAATTGTTATGAATGGACATTTGGTGTTGAGGATGTGGATGGGTTCCCTTTTGAGTCTGGTTCCTCTTAAGGTTTCTTCCTCATGCCATCTCAGGGAGTTTTTCCTTCACCACAGTCGCCACTGTCTCATTTATTATATACAAACTTTTAACAATTATAGGGAAGAAACGTATACATTCGATTTAGTTCTAAAGCTGCTTTGAGGCAATGTCCATTGTTAAAAGCGCTCTACAAATACAAATGCACTGCACTGAATTAAATAGTGTAAGATTGACAAAGGAAAAGAGAGAGGTGAGATTTTGACTGATGCCTGCGCATTAGAAATACGTCAAATGTTTGTTTTGCCACACGGGATCTAAGGAGGTTCTTTGTTTTCCAAAAACGTTCTGTTTTAGGTATAGATTCAGGTCTTTCGAGGTGTAGTTGGGATCGAACCTTTTAACCCATTGTTTACTGTATGCTGAATGTTGACTATGGTATCAACTCAAACATTCACAAGATAATGTCTATTCATAATTCATAATTCAAATGCGCCAGCTTCTACAGCATATAATATTTCAGGCTACGCGGTTATATAAACACAGATTCTGCGATCACAAGTCGCTTCTGTTGAAATTAATGTTTACTGAAGAAATGCTCCAATAAACGGTCTACAGACTACCATTATATGTGTGTTGTGTGCTAGAGCTCTGCTTCTACAAGAGTCTCGATAAAAAAAAAAAAAAAAGGTCTTCTCAGTGAGAAAGCTCCAAGTACATGGTGAGGATTTGTGAGTGTGTTCAGGTGTTTGTGTGTGTGTGTGTGTGTGTGTGTGTGTGTGTGTGTGTGTGTGTGTTTGTAAGGGAGTGAAACAGTGGATAGAAATTGCTTCTCTGTACAAAAAGAATTTTTTGTGTTCATTTTGCCCTTGTAGCTCAACTTACAAACAATAGGACGTGTGCGTGTGTATGTGTGTATCAACATGTGTTTCAGATTTCCTTTACAGCCCCACATGCTTTCCACACACAACAAATACTCTGGGACACCTGAAGGAGGCGCTGTGGCTCTTTCCCCAAGCCTTAATATTTCCTCCTGTTTTTTCTTCCCTCTCTCTCCCTCCTTCATTACCCCACACACTCTTTCCTCTTTCGAACTGTCTGTTCGCAACATGCCACTTCTCTTGATCTATCTTCTCGGTCACAGAAAAATAAATAAATCAAACTGCAAATAATAAATCAGGTTTAATGTGAGCTTTGACACACTTACACACACACACACACACACACACACACACACACACTCAAACCCAATTCATCTCTTCGGCTCCCAATAGACGGGCACATTGGGAGCCGAAGAGATGAATTGGGTTTGAGTGTGTGTGTGTGTGTGTGTGTGTGTGTGTGTGTGTGTGTGTGTGTGTGTGTGTGTGTGTGTAAGTGTGTAAGTGTGTGAGTTGCTGTTTGGCCTCGTGTCAAGACGGCACTCATTAAAAGCCCGTTAGAGCACAACGCATTTGTGGTTGTTGAACTGCATTTGAGTCATGCTGTACTGGCACTCGAGTGTCAATCAACCCTATAGGATTGGAGCTTACAACTGAGCAAGGCTGTGTGTGTGTGTGGGGGTGTGTGTGTGACTGGAACTTGATGTGGCTTCATGTAAGAGATAGAGGAATTTGTGTGGGCTTGTGTGTGCACATTGGGCATACCCAGACCCATTTTGATTGGCAGCTTCTCTTTGCTGGCCGCTTCCACGAGCTGCCTCCTCACCTCCATCACCGCCTCCTTTTGCTTAGCGACGAGAATAGTCTCCCATAGCGACTGAGCTGCAGCAGACCTGGAGAGCAGAGGTCATGTGTGGTCAATTGCGGGTAAATGTGGGTCAGAAACTATTGTAACTACTACAGTTTCAACGTGTAGCAAAGCGAAAGTCCAAAGTGGGCATGGCTTACAACAGCAAACTCCTCCTCCTCAGAATTCTCATCAGATATGATTGACTGATGATTCTTTGTAATGATTTGTTCCCGTTATATTTGTCATTATCAGCTTTGGCACGACTTCTAACCAAGTCATAACAAAGAGCTATTTTCAATTTTTAATTATTTTTCTTTTTTTTTTTCATCCTAATGAGAAGCACAATTAAAACAAACAATGATACCTCATCACTTCCTGCCTTGGTCTACAAAATGCCATGTAGTTTTTAAAATGTCCATCTGCCATTATTCAAGCCTCTTCTTACTACCTTATATTTGCTAACCTTTTGTTAGGCTTTTTTTTGCAGAATCATCATTTTTTGTTATAACTTCAAAATGTCAGACATTTTTCCACATCATACAACAACAAGGCTTCAAAACAGAGTAAAACAGTACTTTCAACATTTCTGTGTAGAATTTGCACATACAGTACAGTGAAGATATATAGTTTTAGCTAATTTTATGTTTAGTTATGATGAGATGTTGATAGTTAAATAAACAAACAACAACAGAAAAAAACATTTATACATTTTATTCAATAATTTCTATTGTTCATTGGTTCAGTTCTTATTGTGTTTTGACACCTGAAGCACTTCGAGTTATTTTGCTCTGCAAATCGCATTTATTATTTATTATTTTTATTACTAATATTTTTTCTATTATAAAAAAAAAAAAACTCAAGCAAGTGCAGAAAATCGATATTATACATTAAAAATGCATATGAAGCAGCTACGGATGCGATGTGATACGGTTCACCCCTATTGCGATTTCCCTTCGATATGGTTCAGATTGTTCACTTTTATTTCTTTGGTGCAGACAAACTAGCCTTGATGAAATAAAAAGCAAATGTTCTTTTCCTGTTCTGTCTCCAGGAAGATGCAGCTCTACCTCTGCCATGTTAATCCACATTCTATGTGACTCGACATGCCTCGGTCTCCGTCGCGTCGTGATACGCCGTGTTCACGTAGCTGAGAGAACGTGCTCGAGAAACCGTGGAGAAATCAACCTACATATCAAATATTGGTCATATATTGGTCTTAAATAATAAAAGTGGAGCGCATCTACAAAATAATTATGGATACATAAATTGTTTTTTACTGATGCAAATATGTAAAAAATAAATAAATAAATAAAAGGATACAAAAGCTTTGTGGAACAGGATCCAAAGACGAGGAACCAACCATTGTATAAAGTTAGAAGGAAAAGTAAGAGTGGTTGATGTCAAACGAAGGACAGGAAAGCAAAAGAACAAGCATTTTTTTTTTTTTTTCATGCAGAATACGAGAAGAAAAAAGGCGAGTGCCGCATGCGGGGGCGTCTCACTGACACACAGCCCAATGTTAAATCTCTTATGTTTTTCTTTTTCGATCCCCCTCCTCCCTCCATCCCTCCCTCCGTCTGTCTTTCCCCTTCTCTCCCTCCCTCTCTGTGTAACTGTTGCCATGTGTTGAATCTCAGGCATAATATGTTCCAGACGGGGTCCTGGCAGAAAGACCCCGACTCCGCCAAACTCCATCACTCCTAAAAAAACGAGACTAAAAAAGCAAGAGAAATAGGGGCAAAAGCAGAGCGGTTTGGATACTGTCTCGGTTTTTGTCTATTGTGAAGAGGACGTTTTGAAAAGTGTCATGTTGACTTAACTGACTCAGCCTTTACTGTGCTTGGGGGTTGGGGGGGGCTTTAGGCTTTTGCAAAAATGTCTCTCTCACACTCACACACACACACACACACACACACACACACACACACACACACACACACACACACACACACACACACACTCTACTCCTAACCACCTTAATTGCAATTGCAGGCTGGTATGTATAGCATCCTTGTGTGTATGCGTCATGGTGTCCGGTGTAAGTGATTCTGCATGTCACACACAGATGTACACATAGTCTACATGGTTCAAATACCAAAGTTAAGACTGGACCCTGTGTGCATGTGTATGTGCAAGGATCCGCGTGTGTTTTCCAAGAAGGCGAATGTTCCAGATGCAATACAGTATGGTTCCAATTTACCCCCCAAAATTGTCCTTTTCCCTCCCTCCATCGCCCATGCCTTACTACGCGTTTCCCCCTGGGCTACATGGACCAACCATGGGGATAAATGCATAAGAGTGTGTGTGTGTGTGTGTGTGTGTGTGTGTGTGTGTGTGTGTGTGTGTGTGTGTGTGTGTGTGTGTGTGTGTGTGTGTGTATGTAATATGAAGTCTGTTTTCTGTGAAAACATCAAAATGTTGAGACAAGCATTTCTACCCTTTCTTTCTTTTTTTCATGTTGCCATTCGTTCTTCTGTGTGTGTGCGTGTGGGGTTGTGTGCATGTGTGTGTGAGAGAAAGAGTGAGTGTGTGTAGGGGGAAGAAGGCAGGGGCAGTTGAACCCTTCCTGGAAATCCATGACAGAGCAGTCAAGAATGAGATTTGAACTAGCTAAATACTTCGTAAACCAACAAATCTGTGGTCCACTCATGCAGATACAGACACACACACACAACCCCTAAGTCATTATACACTCATTTATGAACGAGAGCTGACCTGTGACAGAGCTGAAGCTGGAACATGGAGGAATAGGGGAACATCCAGGGTTCAGGAGGAACAAACAGGGCTCAGGATGCGTTTATTTATTTATTTTTTTTACAATATGACAAAGTACAGATTGCTGTTTCTACTAAAAAATACCTTCCTAAATACTAAAGAAACAATGCAAACCTTTTTTTGTGTGGGCCAAATAATTTTTCCTTTCTTTAATGGGGGTCGGTATGTAACAGAACATGTCATGGGCCGGAGTAACTACCAGTATTATTGAGGAGATTTTATTATAATTTAAAATGTTTGTATTTTGTCTCCTAATGCTAGATTAGTTTATTCAATAGTTATACACCATACACACAAATAAGCATCACTTTTCAAGAGATATATCGCTTATTAAAAGAGCACTATTACTATCATGATGACATTTATTTATTATTTTCATTGCTATTGAGATCAGAATTTTATTTACTTACTTATGCATATGCAAATAATTGGTGAGTGAATCTAACAAATAATTAGGCTACGTTAATAACTAGAGGTCGACCAATTGTGGATTTTACAGATTTCGATAGCTAGATTGGAATCGTATTACCTGATAACCGATAAATCAACCAATATTTTTTTAATAGATACTGGATTAAAAAACAAACAACACTAAATGTAAAATAGTACAGGAGTCTATTATAATTATTATTTATTCTACAAAAATTTACATTTTAAAGTACTGAAGTATGAAATTATGCTTTTGAAATAAATAAGACTGCATGAATAAATATAATTATATAATTAATACATTTTAAATAACAAATATAATTTAGCGCTCTCCGTGCACCGTGCAATCTCGTGTGTAAAAACAAAAACAGCACATTGCATCAGTGATTCGCCTCCAGAGGCCGCTCTCATAATGACAGCGGCCCGGAAGCCAAAAAAATCGGTATGGATTTTTGCAGATGGGCAATAGTTCAACTATTGGTGCCTCAATCTTGACCTTCCATTAATAACTAATGGAAAATGTACTTTGAAAGCCAACTTTGAATATTAAACACAGATATGATATGAGTGAAACATATATTTAAAATTACATTTTTAAAATATGTCTCTGGAATTGTTCAGAGGGTCGTTCCAAATGTGAGGAAGGGCTCATTGACAATTTTAGACATTTCGAAAACCAAGGAAAAAATAATGACTCGTGCTCAGGTCAAATATCCGAATGGGGAAGCTGTGCTTTCAGTGATTGGCTGTTAAGTATTTACGAAATTGCTTTGGACATTTTTTCATGGCAATCATTCTTTTCAATCCAAAATGAACACTTTTCCCTGTGCGACCATCTGTGCACAATGTCCAGACATGTATTTAAAGCTTCAGAGAACCATAAATCAGTAAAAAAGTATTGCTGCAACAGAGATGAATGAACTCCGAATTTGTTCTTCACCATATTAGTAAAGCAGTAAAGCAGGGTGGTGGAGGCATCATGCAGTAGTCGACAATAACAAAGTAAATGTAATTCGTTATTGACCTTAAGTAGCTTTTCACGTATCTGTACTGAATTATTTCTATTTGGGAAGTTAGTTACTTCCCTACATTTCAACATTAAAACTCTTTTTACTCAACTACATTTTTGCTAAATCAGTCGTTCCATTTTTATTAATGAGTGGATAAACTGGTCAAACACGCAGCAAGCCGACAATTTTGAGAGGAATAAACGATGGAAGAAACCCCAAAACACCAAATGGCCTTATTTTTTTTTAAGCTGTTGAAAAGGTTTTTGGGCTCATGATAATTTCAATAGATATCAATAAGTGTTTGACTCATTAATATCATTCTATCAATAGAATCATTAGGCTTGCACAAGCCAGTGCACTCTTAGTGTCGGTCCCAAGCCTGGATAAATGGGGAGGGTTGCGTTAGGAAGGGCATCCAGCGTAAAAGGTGCCATGATCCGCTGTGGTGACCCCTAATGGGAGCAGCCAAAAAAAGAACATCATCAATCTATTAATAGAGTAACATTAGAGTCATTTTGCATAAACTGAGTTAATGCAAATTTTGTTTGTACTTTTACTGAAATGAAAGTTTAAAGGGACACTTTTACTGGAGTCATATTTTACCTTTTGTATCTCTACTTAAACTCAGCTACATGGTTTGCGTACTTCGTCCACAGCTGGTATCATGCTATGGAAAATATTTAGGGTTAAGGGCAAGACGGATGGAACCAATTGCAGCATACTGCCAAAGCTACACTACACTAGAGGTAAATAACCAAAAACCTAAATCTGTTTAATGAATCTGTTTCCAACTGAATCTGCTGTTCACCAAACATCACCATTCAACATAACGGAGCTTAAGAAATGTTGCCAGGAAGAATGGGAAAAAGATTAGGATCCAGATGTACATATTTGATAGTCATATCCCAGAAGACTTGCAGATGTTACAGCAGCCAGAGGTGGTTCTATGGAATACTAGATCAAGCGGCATTGTGCAACAGATGTTTGCTCTATTGCATAATTTTTTTGTTAAGTTTTGGACCAAAACATGTTTTACATATTGTGAAACCCAAATGCCAAAAGAGGTGCAGGTGTGGAAAAGGCGTAGATTGGCGTTGGGTTGAATACAAATGAAATACATGCGCATTGTCAGTAAATACTTCATGGTTTGAATGGTACACTTCTGAGTACTCGCATTTACGCCAACCCTTGTGATTGAGTCCTTACTAAAACTATCCTGAACTTGTTTTTGGTCAATTGATACAATATGTTCCACAGTACTTACATCACTCTTGCCCTCTTCAAAGCTTGAACTGTGAGAACCACAACATATTTCAAACTCTTTGGAGAAAACTCGCTTCCAAATGATAAGTAGAACAAAAATGATACTTAATAAATTTGTTTGTGCACTAAAATCACAGCACAGTAATGAGCAAACAATAACAGAAGATCTTCCATGCGCTGGAATGTGTCAGACCATGCAATTATTATAAAGTAATAAACATGTCTGCTCATTATAACTGTGTTTACCACTTAGTGTGTTTTTCTCATATCAAAGACTTACACAATTAGCTACATTCAACCCTGAGCAATTACACTGAAATTATTGCAGTTTGTTTATTGAAGTTAATCAACGTCTCATTCACTCATTTGGAGCAGGTCAAGAAACCCGATCTTTATTGTCTGTGTGATATTATTACACTGTGTCTTGCAAACTCTGTATTAGTAAAGTGGGAAGAACAAAAAGAGGACATAAAGGCAGGCAAGACAAGCAAAAGGGGCTGAAGCGAAGGAAGTGTAAGGGTAGAGAAGGGAAAGCAAGGCAAAGCAAAGCAAGGAAAGAAAAGGGAAAAGAGATGGCAAGGCAGGGAAAAGGAATAAAAGGGCAGGCAAGAGAAGGGATGACAGGGCAAGGGAGGGCAAGGAAAGGCAAAGGAAAGGAAAGGAAATGAAAGGAAAGGAAAGGAAAGGAAAGGAAAGGACAAGACAGGACAGGACATGAAAGGAAAGGAAAGGAAAAAGGAAAAGGAAAAGGAAAAGGAAAAAAGGGAAGGGAAGGGAAGAGAAGGGCAGAAGTGGCAGAAATGTGAACTTTAAGAGAAGGGGATGTTAAGGGAAGCCAAACTAATAGAAGGGAAAGGAAGGGAAGGCACAGGAAGGAAAGGGAAATTTAGGGAATGAAAGGGAAGAAAAAAGAAAAGGTAGGGAAAGCATGGGAAAGGAAAGGAAAGGAAAGGAAAGGAAAGGAAAGGAAAGGAAAGGACAAGTCAGGAAAGGAAAATAAAGGAAAGGAAAGGACAAGACAGAACCGGACCGGATAGGACAAGGAAAGGAAAGGAAAGGAAAGGAAAGGAAAGGAAAGGAAAGGAAAGGAAAGGAAAGGAAATGGAAAAGGAAAAGGAAAAGGGAAAAGGGAAAAGGGAAAAGGAAAAAAGGGAAGAAGGGAAGAAGGAAAGGAAAGGAAAGGAAAGGAAAGAGAGTTTGCATTATAGAATTAACTTAAAATACCTCAATCAATGAATCATATTTTTCAGTTCACCCATACAGTATATGATGAAGGATAAACATTACATTGTTGTGTTTAATGTTTCTTTCATCTGCTACTCAGTTTTTCTCTATCAGCAGCAAATCTGTCTTAGTGAGAAGACAAGACAACCACAGAACCACACCGTCTGTAAGGATGTTATGTTCGAAAATATTAGATTTCTCATTTATATCATTAGTAAACAGTGCTGTGCTGTGCATTACATGTTCCTCAGTGTGTGTCCATTACAGAAGTACGTATAAAGTATATAACATAGGGGTATAATCTAAATAGGTTCCAAATACTAAAACATACATCATCATACACATTAAATCATAAGCCAATCAAATGAACACAAAGCACGATGTGGAAATCACATGTTGAACTGGCTGGGACATGGTGCAAGTCCATCAAAAGGGACCCACAAACCTACTTGGACACTGGGAGAACTGGACAAATGCCAAAAGACAGTAACTCAAGATCAAGATCAAACCTAGGAGCCTTTCTTCCTTTTCAGCAACCACTTCATCTTGATCAGTATACCAGAGAAAGCTTACACCATGAGCACTTGCCCAGGACAGGAATATACATCCTTTTTCTCTTTTACTGCCCCCTTCAGTCCTAATCCCTTGAGAATACACAAGCGTTGATGCATTTGAAACTAGGTTGAGCGGGCAAAAAGTGGAGCTGAGAATCGATTTATGAATGAAAAATGGCAATCACTGTTCCTGCAACTGAAAAAAAGTCATTTATTCTTAAAATGTACTGACAGCACCTTTATGTGCAATAAGGTGCTTTTATCTCTTCAAAGTAATACAGACTAGACTTTTGCTATCACACACAACCTCATTTCCTAATGTAGTCATTTCCTCCTCTTTAGAGTTTGACCTTAAGGTGCTTTATGGCCATCGCCTGGTTTTATGATTCTAAAACCTGTACAGTTCTTTCTGGGGCCTCTTAAACAGTAGGCCAGAGGAACATCACTGGCACATAGGACATCTTCTACAGAGTTGAATTTAAGGCTGCAGCTATCAATTATTTTAGTAGTTTCTTTAAGATTATTTGCTTAAATTTGCTGTCCTATGTAAATTAAATTTACAGTCCTATTTGCTGTCCTAAGCAAATTTTTTGCCACAATGATTTTTTTTGTATGTGAAATACTTAAGGAATCGTTTCAGCCCTGAAGACTGCTAGGAAAAAAGATAAAGCTTTTCTTTAATGCTCTGAATAATGTCCTTGGATTGTGGTACAGAGAAGGGGCATATGGCAAGCAGGAGCCTGTTGAAGAACCATAAAAGGTGTTGTGATTACAGATCTGTTAGTCTGAACCTGGGGAAAATGAGGGGTGAAATAGAGGGAAAACAACCCCGTGACACTTGCAAATTCAGCAAATGTAGCAGAAATTAACACCTGTTAGACTGCCACAAAAAGTATTCCTGACTTCTACTATTGCATATTTGTCATTCCTAATTGTTTTTCGAATCTTAAACCTAAATTTAATACAAGGAAAAGATAACCCGTAAAGTAAAAAGTTTTTGGCAACTGGCTGTGTGAAAGATTTTCCCGCTTAGTTACTCAATAACCCAGTTAATAAAATTGACAAAATAGTTTAGTTAGACTAGACACTATGGGATATGATTACTGCCAATCCAGTTTTATTTTAAACATAACTTTGAAAAAACCCTTTCCAGCAATGTTAAGAGGGCTCAGAAAGAAGCACAATACAGCAATGAAAAGAAATTCCACAAGACATGAGAAAATAAGATATTGCTATAAATCAGACTGGAAAACCATTTCTAAAGCTTTGGGATTCCAGCAAAACCACAGTAAGAGGCATTATCTTCAAATAGAGAAAATTTAGAGAAAACAGTAGTGAAAATTCCCAGATGTGGCCAGCCTACCAAAAAAAAAATCATCCATAAATATCTTGACTCACCCAAAAAAGTCTGAGGAAATCTGTGTATATATCTGTGTATAAATATCTGAGGAACTACAGACTTAAAAGGCTGCGACGTGCTCACGTAATGATTACACTATTGAAGTGACCATTCAGACTGGGCAAAATATGGTATCTATAGAAAAGCTGCAATTAAAACTTAGTTTTACATCATAAAGCCAACACAGTATTCCACAATAAGATCATCGCACCAGTCACACATGGTGGTGGTAGAATGATGGTAAGGGGAATACTGTGCTACTTTAGGGCCTGAGCGACTTGCCATAAGTGGCAGAAATATGAATTTTGAGAATTCTCTTTACCAGAAAATCTTAAGGGAAGCTGTCCAGTCATCAGCCTCTGATCTTAAACCCATAGCACAAACATGGTTCAAAAAAGTGGCCAGGTCTGGACTTGAACCCTATTAAGATGCAGAGGCAGGAGCTCAAAAGGGCAGTTCATGCTCAAAAGCCCTATGGCTGAATTAATCACAACGACATGAAAGATTTCCAGCTATCGAATTCTTTTAGTTGCTGCCCAAGGTGGCACGATCAGTTAAGTTGATGGGGGCAATTACCTACACCCCTTCACCCCCTACTCCAAAAAAATCCCCAAACACACACACAGTCTAAATGTCACACCGAACACTTTTACACACATCTGTCTTTATTTATAAGACTCCAGCCACAACTTTATGAGAAGCCATGAGAAAGGATCACTTCAAAACAAACCAACTAATACACCAACCCACAGCAGCGACTCTTCCAAACACACACACACACACACACACACCACACACACACACACACACACACACACACACACACAGGCATGTCTCACACAACCACATATGAAAATACTGAGAAAACCTCTACTGTACAAACTAAATAAGTATGACTGCTCTCACAGTGGTAGTAAAAATGCCAGCACTCTACCAGGTCAGGAAGAACAATTCTCCATTCAGCAGTCTGACGTGTGAGGTCTTCCAGTGCAAGTCAAACCCAGTGACCACCCATACCACCCCAAACACACACACACTTATATACAGACACACACCATGCCAACCGAGCGCCTTAAACCTACAGCTACTGTAACGCACTCCAGTATTACAAAGGTAAATAACCTACAATCAGGAAAGCCGGATTAGCCAGACCTGCTATTAGAATCCAAGAATAAAATCTTTTTTATAAATATTATATAGACTTGCTCCTTATGGATGGCCAGAATAACACAAAAGGAGTAATTAAACGTATGGAAGCGCAGAACAGAATATGGGTGAGGCCCACCATAATAACAGCAAAGGAAGGAAAGCCTAAGCATGTACAATCCGTAGGTCTCATTTATCAACATGTATATGTTTCCATAAAAATGTGATTTATCATGTTTTGCATGCGTGTGAGAATGTGATTATATGGTCAATTGTTTGTGGACTGACCTGACCATTTTATGTGCTTTTTTTAAACATATTTTTCCACATTAAGTGCCCGTAACAACCTCCAAACTTCTGACTTGGAATTACTTTTATCACTCTTCCTCACGTCCTTGCCACGTCAAAACACTATTGCGCATGCACTTAATGCTTAATTGTTGATGCACAGAAGCTTAAACAAGATTGTATAGAAGGTGTGTGCTAGTGTGTGTCGAGTCCCATTTCATGTTCGAGTGCTTCAGTGTGTGATAGTGTTCAAGTGCGTGATAGTGGGATATTGTGTAAGGATGTGTAAGTGTGTGAGAGTGTTCTAGTGTGTGTTATTGTGTAAGGATGTGTTAGTGTGTAAGAGTGTTCTAGTGTGTAATAGTGTGTGTTATTGTGTAAGGATGTGTTATTGTGTAAGAGTGTCTTAGTGTGTGATTAGTGTGTGTTGTTGTGTAAGGATATGTTAGTGTGTAAGAGTGTTCCAGTGTGTGATAGTGTGTGTTACTGTGTAAGGATGTGTTAGTGTATAAGAGTGTCTTAGTGTGTGATAGTGTGTGTTACTGTGTAAGGATGTGTTAGTGTGTAAGAGTGTTTTTGTGCGTGATAGTGTGTTACTTTGTAAGGATGTGTTAGTGTGTGAGTATGTTCTAGTGCGTGATAGTGTTATTGTGTAAGGATGTGTAATTGTGTGATAGTTGTGGCATTGTGTAAGAGTGTGTTAAAGTGTGATAAAGTTTTCTAGTGTGTGATAGTGTGTGTGTCGAATTCCATTTTGTGTTTGTGTGTAAATGTGTTAACGTGCGTTAGTGTGTATGAGTGTTCTAGTGTGGGATTGTGTATGTTATTGTGTGAGAGTGTGTTGGAGTGTTCTAGTGTGTGACAGTGTGTGTGTGTTAGTGTGTCGAATTCCAATTTGTGTTAGTGTGTAGAAGAGAGTTCTAGTGTGTGATTGTGTATGTTATTGTGCAAGAGTATGAAGATATGCTTTTCATTCGGTTGGAGTGGAAGATCTGCTATAGAGCTATAATCACTATTGAACACCTTTGGGATGAATGTGAACGCTGACTGCACCCCAGACCTCCTCACCTCACCTACATCACTACCTGGCTTTACTAACACCCTTGTGACTGAATGAATCTCCACAAATCTCCACAAGCACACTCCAAAATCTAGTAGAACATCTTCCCCAAATAGTGAAGGTTATTATAATTGTAAATGTGGCTAAATGTGGAAATGTTATGGTCAGGTGTACACAAACCAGTGTATGTGCATCCTGTGACAGAAATTGAAACAAAATATGTTTTAATCGTCTTTGCTCTAAACACTGATTGATGTCAATGTCCCACACTGAAGATGGTCAAGGTGTCAAAGAAAAGATACCAAAAGAATCAGAGTAAAGGTCTGCTGCAATGAAAGTGGCCTGGTTCTCTTCTGAAAAACTTAAAAAGTTGCACCTCCCGCTGAGCTTAAAGAGGAGAAAAGCCAAGCCACCCAGAGAGATGTTTCCCCCCCACTCAAACCACATGAGAGGGAACAGGAGGAGGAGAGGAACAGATGACGAGACCCGCCTGAGTGTAGAGAACATGGGTACTGGAGCTGGACCACATACACGAGTCTGAGACCTACAGTGGAGAAACTGCAAAACTTAGTTCAGTCCAGGATGTTGCTCTGATTAAACTTTGGTCATATTTTCATCATACGAAGTCATTCTGTTTGGACATTTTTTATATTAATTATTTACTCTCTTCATAGTGCAGCTGACACTCTCCCTGACTGACGCATGAGCAAACCAATAATGACCAAGAGTGTGCAGTTCTTTCTAAGCTTCCTACTCTGACAAAGTGGAGGCTCGGGTGACCAGATGCAAAAAAAAAACAAAAACAAATGTGGAATGACAATAAAGGCCTAATTTTTGAATTAATAAGAAGCACTTTTATAAACTTTCACTTTTGGGATAATGTATAATCCCCATTAGCTGTTATAGTAACTTCACTCTTCTGGGAAGATGTTCCACTAGATTTTGGAGTGTGCTTGTGGAGATTCATTCAGTCACAAGAGTGTTAGTAAAGTCAGGTAGTAATGTAGGTGAGATGAGGAGGTCTGGGGTGCAGTCAGCTTTCACATTCATCCCAAAGGTGTTCAATAGGGTTAAGATCTCTAAAGCAGATCTTCAACTCCAACCCATGTAAAGCATAAAGGGGTGTAAGGGTACATGTATTCATACAAAATTTTTCAGTACAGGGCTTTTGTTTTGGTTTACTCGTCTACCGAATGCAATCCTTTTTAAGTGCGGTACATAGTTATAATCCAAGTTCCCTCAGAAACTTATTAAGTGGCGAAGTACAACTTTGTTCAGTCTCCGCCCTGCACTTTGAGCGCATTTAAAAATATATATATTATTAAACAGAGTAAAGCTCTGGAAAAAAAAAAGTAACTAAAGTTAGCACAGTATCACTTTGGCTGCTCACTCTGTGTTGGAAATACAATTTGTTTTGCGCATGCATGAAAAAGATAAAGAATCCATAGCGCTAACATTAGCCGCCAACCAGTTAGAGGCTAGCAGCTAAGGGTAAGAGATTCTTTAGCATTTTATGTCCAGCTTCAAGAATTTCTCTTAAAAGAAGAAAATCCTGACAATTCCACATATCGAGGGAGTGAATGAATGAAGGATGGAAGGAATAAAAACATTTGTGAAAGTATGCTGCAAAAAGTACATATCTTTAGAAAATTAAATACTAAATGTAGCATACACTCATACACACACACACTTACATACACATACACTCATACACACACACACTTACATACACATACACATTTATTATATGGTAATAATAATAAACAATTACGAAAAAAAGAAAAAATTAGCAGCAGGAAAAAAAAAAAAAAAAAGTTACAGGGGCATTGCCTTGCTGGAACAGGTTTTGGTCCAAATTCAAGTGTAGGGAAAATTTCACGTTTCCATATCCATCCTATACAGTTGTGTGCCTCCAACTTTGTGGTAACCGTTTTGAAAAGAACCACATACGCCTGGAAAAATCAGTCACCCAACACTTTGTCTATATAGTGTATATTGTTGGCAAAGCATTTCTATGGTATGATTTCTAGAGGACAGCAAAGGTTTTCTATGGAGTGGCCAAACATGCACCTGATTTGAGAGAATGCTGACTCAGTGCTTTGATGACAAGCTTCAATGTTTCACAGCTATTCGATGATAATCAAATTTGCCCCCCCTTCCAATGGGGAGCGATTGATTCGTCGAGGAAGCAACTGTCAGTTTATAAATGACCATACTAGAGGTCAACCGATTTTACAGATACCGATAGCTAGTTTGAATCGTACTTGCCGGTAACCAATTAATCAATCGTTAGTTTTTTTTAATGCTGGATAAAGAAAAAGATGTAAAAAAAAAACATATAGCATGTAAAATAATACTGAACTTTTAAGACATTTATTTAAACTGGAACAAAAATGAACACATTAAAAGCACTTATCCAAAATTAATAGAAAAAAGGCATTACAAACAAACAGCAAATGACGCTAGTGATCCACCTCTAGAGGCCGCTCTCGTACTGTATAATAAACCCGGAAAAACTATCTGTATGGATTTTTGCAGATTGTTTCAGCAATCAGCTACTGATTAATAGCTAATTGATTGTCAAAACCGATGAATCGGTCGACCTCTATACCATCCTGTTTATTTTAAAGACGTGGGATGAGGAACAAAGAACTAAAATGCTGTTTGTTACAAGCATCTTGTAATACCCAGTCAAATCACTCTTTACATATAGCTGCTGGAATTTACATGGCAGAAACAATGTCTGTTTGCAAAATATGCAGAGACAAAATGGGCAATGCTGGTTGCTTGTTCATTAACTAGTCCAAACAGGAAACTCTGTAGCAACCCCCAAATATGAACCAGGACAACCCTACAGCCTTGCTGACATGACCAGAGTGTGCAAAAATGACCATAATTTCTCTACATCATTCCCTGAAGATAAAAAAGCAGTCTATTCGTCAATAAAGATCACTTAGGTAAGGTTATGTACACTTATCAAGCCCACACTCCTACCTCTAAATACCATCATGAATCACAATAGGATACAAGGCTTAGAACTGTAATAGTTGAAGGTCATGTTTGGCACTAGAACATAGGATTTAAAACCACATAAGCACTACAGAGAGTTGACTTTGACAGCAAAATGGATATAGACTAGAATGGAAAATAAGCACTCCCATGCTCCAGACAAGCCCTTTCTTTCGGTAAAACTGGAAGGATTTCCAAATAGCGTTAGTTTTAAAACAGCGAATTGGAAATAGACAACTGGGATGAACTTGTTTCCAACACAAAGAGAAACTGAAGAAAGAAAGGTCTATTTTGTGCAGTAGCTGCAATGGTAATATGGTCAAGACCTGGCAACCTTGCACACTATTGCAGTGTAACTGTAGTAAAACCAGTAGAAATACGTTTATGTTGTCTATATAATTTGATGCGAACTACAGATCTCAGCGTCCCTGAATCTTCACGGTAATCATGTATTTTTATTTAAGGTTTGTCTTTGGTAGCACTTTGGTAGAGGATCCATCTCTGATTCATAACCTGGTGGTTACATGTTGCCAAGAGTCTGATTGGATTACAAACACTTTCAATATGAAGTTTAGTTTATTCTCCTTTTATAGCATTGGATGTTTTTAAAAATAGAAACCCGAGACACATTTTTTAGACAGGGCTTATTCTTGCTATATCGAGACACCACCATTTCATATCATATCAAAATTCGAATGTTTTTGTATTCTTCATCTGCGTGCACGCCTACAAGGTCTTTCATCTACAGAATCACCCCAAAACTGTTGCTGGTCCTCTTGCATCACCAGCTTTATTCCATCTGGGCCACAGTCTGCTCTTGTTTATAGCCATGCAATTCTCGGCGGCGTGGTTTTGCCTAATGCTATGGTGCTACTGCCATATAGTAATAATGACCGTGATCATTAGCTGGGATGTGGTGCTCATATACGTTCAACACGTGTGGTTTTGTCTCTGTTGTGTGTTTTTAATGTGATGACTGACAATTTCACCAAGGACGTCAGAAGCCTCACGTTTTATCATTCCTGCAAATCTGCATTCTCTTAAAGTAACACTAGCTTCAAACCTCCTACTATGAAGAACAAAAAGAATTCCTGCTGAGGAACTCAAAAAGATCTTCTCAATCCTGAGTCTCAGAAAATTACAATTGCAAAGTGGGGCTTAAACTGGAGGCATGATGCACTGACGCATGCAGGTTGAATGATGCATTGTGACACAATACATTGCAAAGCAAGTTTTCCCAGGTGCATCATGGGGTGAAGGAAATCAGCATTCTGTTACTGATTCATTGTATGCAATTGCATTGTTTGACCACCAAAACCAATAGTTTCCAATTGAGGTTCCAATCAATAATGTTAAAATAGAACGAGCTTTTGATGCACATGAGACTGACACAACCGCATTATAACAGTTGATCTTCAGCAGCTTTCAAATGACAGTAATGCAATCTACAATAAAATACACGGCAGTTTAGCCCACTTTGCTCAGCTCTGTTTCAAGCAAAAATTTATACAAGATTAGAGAAAATGTTTATTCGGTCAGATTTTGGGGAGAATTAAATTTTTGAGAAATGGTAAACTTGTAGTAAATATTGTTTACTAGGGGTGACTGCAAATATTTAAAGATTGGATGTTTCGAGAGGAGGAGCCTGATACGACTACGGATCTCACAGTCGAATCTTCGCAGAGGCGATATGAAACGAGGATCGTGCCATTTTGGTTAATTGGGGGGTGTTCAATGTCTGATTTCACATAGATCTACCGGTTTTCTCCAAATTTGTGAATATACAGCCTATTTTGATAATGTTGTAAATAAAAATGCTTTTAATAAATACTTTTAATGTGCGTGAATAAATCTAACCCCTGTGACAGATTCAAGTTTTACTTTTCATGATGCGGGACCGACACTGTAGCATCTCGGCGGCAGGGATTTATATAGTTGACAATGTCTGGGACGATCTGTAATGTTATATTCTGTTCTTATTTAATCCTGTAAATGAATTTTCGATCGTTTTTTTGCCGCATCCGATGTTGCGCTGTGTTTGAAGCGTGCTCGCACAGGCAATTTAGCCGATTGAATTTTTTCCGGCTTATTGATCCAAAATGTTTTCATACATTTTCTTCTATATCTTTATGTGATGTTCTTAACATCGAGGCTTTAAAACGGTATGAGGAATCGTTTTTACGACTTGCTGTTGTCGTCAACAAAAATATAGGCACAACTTGGCATTGCTGACATTTCGACTATGTCAATCTTTAGTCAAAGACAACCCTATTTTTATTTATTTTTTAAAATCTGTTTATAGCCATTTTCATTTATATAGTTCATTTGAACTGTATAGAATCGCATAAAAAAAAAAAAAAAAATCGGTTTAGTTCTGTTAAAAAAATCTAATCGTGAAGACTATCAAAAACCAAATCCCTGAGGTACACAGTTGAACAGGAGACTAATCAGAGAGTAAAAGTTCTAATGCCACTAATCTTATCTGTCAGATCCTGAGCCTGTGCTTGTGCTTGAATATATTAACCCGCCTGTCCAAACTTCAGATCCAAGAGACTTCTTTCCTCAGTGAATTATAAACTCGAACGTCCTTGTCCATTAAGTCAGCCCTAATAATGCACAAAAACTGCAATGTCTGCTCTCTCTCAAGTGTTTTTACTTCCCTGTCTAAAAAATCTTAAGGGTTGACCACAAAAAAAGCTTCGACTTGCATAAACCATGTTTTTACAATGACACAACTAGTTAAAGAGGCAAAAAAGCAAAACCCAGTTCAAATGCAGGGCAATGAGGTTATTGCCTTAAAGAAGAAGAGAAAAAAAAAATATAACTACTTACAACGACGATTTGTTATTCTAAATTATCTCCACAGACATGTTAGATAACAGAGAAGAGCAGAATCACTGAAGGAAACAGAAACACGGGGTCATTACCACATCTGGCCACTAGGAACGTGACCTCAGCCAATCAGCATTGTGTTATTGTTTTAATACAAATAGAGGAATTGATGATGACGGGAGTAATAGTGGAGCAGTATTCCGAGCACAGGGCTGGTTTTGTGCATCTGGGTGTGCAGAATCTGCCAAAACTCACATGGGAAACTCCCAAACTCCTTTAATGTTCCAAACTCAAGTGCTTCCTTCGCATTTAAAAACGACAACTCGGGTTACGTTTGAAGCGTTCATAGCTGCAACATGTACACGCGCGAGCAGCATCGGCCCATACAGTAGCACCGACTCTTCTCGAATGCTCCATAATTTGTCCTACAAATTTGAATAACTTAATTACAAGGTTAAATCAGAAAATGGAGCTTTGGAGTTAAGTCTGACTAATGCCTGGAAAGCTGACCTGAAACCTAAAACAAAATAAGAGGCAAAATACAGACAGTAGACTGTTTATTTTTATGTTTTAGTCACCTTTTATCAGGATAGGGAAAGGAGTAGCTCAGAAGATGTTCTTCTGATAAATATATATATATCATATGTTCTTCTGCAAATTAGCACCAGCAGCAGGATCAAAAGCTCCACTGCTCCCTGGACCATCAGGTCGCCCACTAACACACAGCTTCTCTCCCAAATCTATTGATGCCACCACCATCCCCATCCCCATTACCCTAGTAATTCCACCAAATCCCTCATAGCTGCTAAGGACCATTTTACAACAAGCTACTTTCCCTTGTACACAGACTCTAAAGTTCTTTAAGTTATTACTGTAAATTGACTCTACACTTAGTGTCTCAGTGTTATATATTAATATCATGTCATTAATATTAGTGTGGATGTCCTTACTGAGTCTGTCCCAAGCAGCCAGTTGCCAGGACACCCTGGTCCTCAGGTGTGTGCTGAAGATGTGTCAGCTCCAGCATGTCTACTTGAACGTCCGTCACGTGACCCGGCAACGGCGGCAAAACGGACAAGATCTTCTCCACCAGATTGTCACCGTGATGCCCAACAGCTCCTGTGGGAAGGAACATTATTTACCATTAGACTCACTTCCATAATGGCCTATAGTACTTAACTCCAGTGTCACCAAACCAGAGAAACCTTACTGGACAATCTTACTAGAATTAAGATGATTCATGATGTCCTAACGGTCTCTATTTGTGTCCAGTAGCTACCAGCACGTGGGCTATGAGATGTCAACGATGTTCTGTTGGTCTATAATGGTATCCACTAGACATACTATCAATGTAAAGCAATAAATGACCAGTAGAGACCTAGAGAGACCATTACAATTTCCATTATAACTGTTACAGCTTCTTTGAGAGTTTCTTTTTCCGGCTTGCTGAACATCCCTTTGCTATTTTAATGATTCCCACATTTTCAGAAAGGCTTTTCACTAGATTTTAGCACATAGCTGTGAGAACTTGTGCTCATTCAACAATGGTGGGTGGGAAGGTCTGAGGGGGTTCAACAGTCAGTGTTCCAGTTCAGTCCAAAGGTGTTCAGTGAGGTTGGGTTATGTTGCTTCCTGGCACGTTTCTGAGAGATGAGAGGATACTCACGCAGACGTGAGGAGAATATTTAAACGCCATTCACAGACAGAAACGACATTTTCATAGTTCTATAAACAAGATCACATCACTACTCTGAGCTGTCCTGTTTTACAGCAACGTCTTTTGCAGTGCACTGTGGGAATTTATAGTTAATATATATGATATTCGCCATCACATCATTTCGAAATGACTGACTGATGTATTGTCATGTATGTTCACCATGTATGAACTGTTAATAATAATAATTCATTACATTTATATAGCGCTTTTCTGCAGCACTCAAAGCGCTTTACATATGAAAGGGGGGATTCTCCTCAACCACCACCAATGTGCAGCATCCACCTGGATGATGCGACGGCAGCCATATTGCGCCAGAACGCCCACCACACACCAGCATATTAGTGGATTATTCTGCATGTCATTATGGATCTAAATTATGTATAAATTCTTCTTTTATAAATAAATATATATATATATATATATATATATATATATATATATATATATATATATATATATATATATATATATATATTGAAATATTCTTGTACCTAGAATCTTGGTCACCAAAATATGTCTGTGTGAGCACAATTTTCTCACAGGACAGACGAATCAGAAAACGACGTGAGGAAACTCATTATTGTCTGTATGCACTTTTAACATTCTGAATGGCCATAAGTTTGTGGACAGCTGACCCATTAAGACAAATTTTCCAAAAGCTTTGGCCACAAACCTGTTTCAGCTTGTCAAGGATTCGGAAAAAACATGAACGTCCAGCACAAAGCCCTTGACCACCTCCGGAACATCAAGTGAACCCTAGAACCATTCATCAAACATGACTAATGCTCCTGTAGCTGAATGATCACAAATTCTCACGGCCATTCGCCAAGATCTAGTGAAAAGGCTTTGCTTACAGTAAAGGTGCGCTTGTTCTGAAACTCTGCGGTCGCTATGGACTAATAGAGCATCTTTGAAAGCTTGTAGATAACCTGTTGGTAATGACTGGACACCTAATAAAGGCATTGAGATTCCAGTACGTTTCTCCAGATGGATTCTTTGGTCTGGCTGATAATGATTTAATGAACTAAAACCATTTTGTATTGGTGTCTTTCTGATTGTTTGGGATAAGAGCTGGTTCATTTCTTTTTTTCTCAGGGTTTTTGTTAAGCAGGGATGTGTGTGTGTGTGTGTGTGTGTGTGTGTGTGTTGGGGAGGTTTTCAAAAACTCTTGTGCGTATAGTGAGTGCTTGTTATTACTGAGGATGTTGGGGACAGACAGCTGATGCACTGTGGTACCCGACCTGTGAGATCTAGGGTTCTGTCAATGAAGACCACTGAGGCTTTCTGTGCTGCGGATTTCCTCCGGTTTTTCGCCTGGGGATGATTGGCCAGCTCGGCGGCGATCAGGCGGCTCATGGGACCCACGGTAAAGCTTTCCTCTCGCGTGTTCGCGAACTCGAAGAGCGCGTTAAGAGAGGAGGCCAGAGCCCGGATCTGAATCTGGAGCTCGTTTGGGAGCGAGTGCACGTCCAGGTCGGCGAGACTGGAGAAGTGGCGTTTCTCCGGCCGCTTGCGGTTGACGGCGGCGAGGTCCGCTTCGAGGAGCGGGAAGAGCTCGGCGAAGGCGGGCGCGATCAGGAGCTGCGAGGACGCGCGGGCGAAGTGCAGCGGGACGTGCGCGACCTCGGCGACGCGATCGGGGCCGCCCATCCAGGCGCGCAGCTTGTACTCGAAGCGCGCGAACCCCGCGTCTCCCTCAGGCTCGGCGGAGACGCCGTCGGCGAGCAGCAGGTGCACGGCCGGCGCCACGGCCGTGATCACCGCGCAGCGCTGGAAGCGGCTCAGCGCCACTACGTCCCTGATCACGTCCGCGGTCCGCCCTTTCAGCGTCGTGCCGACCACGAACACCGCCTCGGGCTCGTCCGCGGCTCCGGCTTCGAAGCTCGAGAAGCGTTTGACGTTGCGCGCCCCGGCGTCGAACAGCAGCGCGGCCCCTCCGCTCCAGTGCAGGCTCTCGGCGCACGCGTCATCCACGAAAACTACCGCGTTGTTCACCTTGGACGCCACTTTCTCCCACATCCGTCTGGGGAAAGACGTGAAAACCTCCGCTGAAGACGACATTGTTTCGGGAAGATAAGAAATTAAAGAGCTGTCAATGAAACTTCCAGGCAGACTTCATACCCAAACAAAACATAGGAGTCCCGTATAGGTGACGTGGCACCACGCTGTCGCATGAATTACACGTCACAACGCTTCATAAGCATAGAACGGGGAAGATTTTGTGCAAATATAGTAAAAGAAATATGAAGTGATCTTTTTGTCAAGCATCTCCTAACATATTGTTAAATTTCTTTTAATTCATTTTTACTTTATATAATGAAAGTATGCAAACATTTGATTAGATTAAACATGCCCAAACTGGGGTTAAATGGAAAGAATGCCAACATCTTCATTACACGTCACACCGCTTTATTTGCATAGCAGGATGAAGATCATGTGCAAATATAGTGAAGGAAATATTGTATAAATAAAGGTGTTCTTTTTATCATGCATCTCCTGACATATTGTTTAATTTCTTTAGGTATTGCACTTTATGTAATGAAAGTGGGCAAACGTTTGACTAGATCAACCATGCCCAAAATGGGGCCCCCAGGACCAAAGGGGCCCTTAGTGAATTTAGATTTGGCACCTCGTGCCAAATGTGAGACAAATGGAAAGAATAGCATTAACACATTTTAATTTCTAATTGAAAACAGCTTTTTGTGCAAATTAAAAGTTAAATGTGCAAGATGCAAGATTTGAAACACTGACGCTTCGCTACAAAGACAAAATGCACTCAGATCTTCTAGCACTGATCGAATGCTCCCACCATCTCTCAGGGTTAAACTGTAGATATACATCAAGACTCTTTTCTGTTCTGGTACCAAGATGGTGAAATTAACTTCCCCTAGATGTCCGAACAACTGAGTCACTGCCTATCTTCAAACGACAGCTGAAGATCTGCCTCTTCCTGAAACACTTGAACTAGCACTTATTTCCGTCTGTTTATTTTAAATATTTATGTTTTTTTATTTTTAAAGATTGTGCTTTAATTCCCGTGTTGATGTATTTATTGCTAGAAATGTCAAGGCACTTATACAATTTTAGACCAGTGAGTTTGATTCAAGCACAATTTACAAAATAATAAATAAATTAAACAGTATTTATTGAACAGAGAGGTGTGATTATGAGGATTAAACAGTATTTATTGATAGAGAATGTGTTATCATGGGGATTAAACAGTATTTATTGATAGAGGAGGTGTGATTATGGAGATTGAACAGTATTTATTGATAGGGGAGGTGTGATTATGGGGATTGAACAGTATTTATTGATAGGGGAGGTGTGATTATGGGGATTGAACAGTATTTATTGATAGGGGAGGTGTGATTATGGGGATTGAACAGTATTTATTGATAGAGGAGGTGTGATTATGGGGATTGAACAGTATTTATTGATAGGGGAGGTGTGATTATGGGGATTGAACAGTATTTATTGATAGAGGAGGTGTGATTATGGGGATTGAACAGTATTTATTGATAGAGGAGGTGTGATTATGGGGATTGAACAGTTTTTTTTGATAGGGGAGGTGTTATTATAGGGATTAAACAGTATTTATTAATAGGGGAGGTGTTATTATGAGGATTAAACAGTATTTATTGATAGGGGAGGTGTTATTATAGGGATTAAACAGTATTTATTAATAGGGGAGGTGTTATTATGAGGATTAAACAGTATTTATTGATAGGGGAGGTGTTATTATAGGGATTAAACAGTATTTATTAATAGGGGAGGTGTTATTATGGGGATTGAACAGTATTTATTGATAGGGGAGGTGTGATTATGGGGATTGAACAGTATTTATTGATAGGGGAGGTGTGATTATGGGGATTGAACAGTATTTATTGATAGAGGAGGTGTTATTATGAGGATTAAACAGTATTTATTGATAGGAGAGGTGTTATTATAGGGATTAAACAGTATTTATTGATAGGAGAGGTGTTATTATGAGGATTAAACAGTATTTATTAATAGGGGAGGTGTTATTATAGGGATTAAACAGTATTTATTAATAGGGGAGGTGTTATTATGAGGATTAAACAGTATTTATTGATAGGGGAGGTGTTATTATAGGGATTAAACAGTATTTATTAATAGGGGAGGTGTTATTATGGGGATTGAACAGTATTTATTGATAGGGGAGGTGTGATTATGGGGATTGAACAGTATTTATTGATAGGGGAGGTGTGATTATGGGGATTGAACAGTATTTATTGATAGGGGAGGTGTTATTATGAGGATTAAACATTATTTATTGATAGAGGAGGTGTGATTATGGGGATTAACCAGTATTTATTGATAGGAGAGGTGTTATTATGAGGATTAAACAGTATTTATTGATAGGGGAGGTGTTATTATAGGGATTAAACAGTATTTATTAATAGGGGAGGTGTGATTATGGGAATTGAACAGTATTTATTGATAGAGGAGGTGTGATTATGGGGATTGAACAGTATTTATTGATAGGGGAGGTGTGATTATGGGAATTGAACAGTATTTATTGATAGGGGAGGTGTTATTATGAGGATTAAACATTATTTATTGATAGAGGAGGTGTGATTATGGGGATTAACCAGTATTTATTGATAGGAGAGGTGTTATTATGGGGATTGAACAGTATTTATTGATAGAGGAGGTGTTATTATGAGGATTAAACAGTATTTATTGATAGGGGAGGTGTTATTATAGGGATTAAACAGTATTTATTAATAGGGGAGGTGTTATTATGAGGATTAAACAGTATTTATTGATAGGGGAGGTGTTATTATAGGGATTAAACAGTATTTATTAATAGGGGAGGTGTTATTATGGGGATTGAACAGTATTTATTGATAGGGGAGGTGTGATTATGGGGATTGAACAGTATTTATTGATAGGGGAGGTGTGATTATGGGGATTGAACAGTATTTATTGATAGGGGAGGTGTGATTATGGGGATTGAACAGTATTTATTGATAGGGGAGGTGTGATTATGGGGATTGAACAGTATTTATTGATAGAGGAGGTGTGATTATGGGGATTGAACAGTATTTATTGATAGAGGAGGTGGATGGGGATTGAACAGTATTTATTGATAGGGGAGGTGTGATTATGGGGATTGAACAGTATTTATTGATAGAGGAGGTGTGATTATGGGGATTGAACAGTATTTATTGATAGAGGAGGTGTGATTATGGGGATTGAACAGTATTTATTGATAGGGGAGGTGTGATTATGGGGATTGAACAGTATTTATTGATAGGAGAGGTGTTATTATGAGGATTAAACAGTATTTATTGATAGGGGAGGTGTTATTATAGGGATTAAACAGTATTTATTAATAGGGGAGGTGTTATTATGGGGATTGAACAGTATTTATTGATAGAGGAGGTGTGATTATGGGGATTGAACAGTATTTATTGATAGAGGAGGTGTGATTATGGGGATTGAACAGTATTTATTGATAGGGGAGGTGTGATTATGGGAATTGAACAGTATTTATTGATAGGGGAGGTGTTATTATGAGGATTAAACATTATTTATTGATAGAGGAGGTGTGATTATGGGGATTAACCAGTATTTATTGATAGGAGAGGTGTTATTATGGGGATTGAACAGTATTTATTGATAGAGGAGGTGTTATTATGAGGATTAAACAGTATTTATTGATAGGGGAGGTGTTATTATAGGGATTAAACAGTATTTATTAATAGGGGAGGTGTTATTATGAGGATTAAACAGTATTTATTGATAGGGGAGGTGTGATTATGGGGATTAACCAGTATTTATTGATAGAGGAGGTGTTATTATGAGGATTAAACAGTATTTATTGATAGGGGAGGTGTGATTATGGGGATTAACCAGTATTTATTGATAGGAGAGGTGTTATTATGGGGATTGAACAGTATTTATTGATAGATGAGGTGTTATTATGGGGATTAACCAGTATTTATTGATAGGAGAGGTGTTATTATGGGGATTGAACAGTATTTATTGATAGAGGAGGTGTTATTATGAGGATTAAACAGCATTTATTGATAGGGGAGGTGTTATTATAGGGATTAAACAGTATTTATTAATAGGGGAGGTGTTATTATGAGGATTAAACAGTATTTATTGATAGGGGAGGTGTTATTATAGGGATTAAACAGTATTTATTAATAGGGGAGGTGTTATTATGGGGATTGAACAGTATTTATTAATAGGGGAGGTGTTATTATAGGGATTAAACAGTATTTATTGATAGGGGAGGTGTGATTATGGGGATTGAACAGTATTTATTGATAGGGGAGGTGTGATTATGGGGATTGAACAGTATTTATTGATAGAGGAGGTGTGATTATGGGGATTGAACAGTATTTATTGATAGGGGAGGTGTGATTATGGGGATTGAACAGTATTTATTGATAGGAGAGGTGTTATTATAGGGATTAAACAGTATTTATTGATAGGGGAGGTGTTATTATAGGGATTAAACAGTATTTATTGATAGGGGAGGTGTTATTATAGGGATTAAACAGTATTTATTGATAGGGGAGGTGTTATTATGAGGATTAAACAGTATTTATTGATAGAGGAGGTGTTATTATAGGGATTAAACAGTATTTATTAATAGGGGAGGTGTTATTATGAGGATTAAACATTATTTATTGATAGAGGAGGTGTGATTATGGGGATTAACCAGTATTTATTGATAGAGGAGGTGTGATTATGGGGATTGAACAGTATTTATTGATAGGGGAGGTGTGATTATGGGGATTGAACAGTATTTATTGATAGGAGAGGTGTTATTATGAGGATTAAACAGTATTTATTGATAGGGGAGGTGTTATTATAGGGATTAAACAGTATTTATTAATAGGGGAGGTGTTATTATGGGGATTGAACAGTATTTATTGATAGAGGAGGTGTGATTATGGGGATTGAACAGTATTTATTGATAGAGGAGGTGTGATTATGGGGATTGAACAGTATTTATTGATAGGGGAGGTGTGATTATGGGAATTGAACAGTATTTATTGATAGGGGAGGTGTTATTATGAGGATTAAACATTATTTATTGATAGAGGAGGTGTGATTATGGGGATTAACCAGTATTTATTGATAGGAGAGGTGTTATTATGGGGATTGAACAGTATTTATTGATAGAGGAGGTGTTATTATGAGGATTAAACCAGTATTTATTGATAGGGGAGGTGTTATTATAGGGATTAAACAGTATTTATTAATAGGGGAGGTGTTATATGAGGATTAAACAGTATTTATTGATAGGGGAGGTGTGTTATGGGGATAACAGTATTTATTGATAGAGGAGGTGTTATTATGAGGATTAAAACAGTATTTATTGATAGGGGAGGTGTGATTATGGGGATTACCAGTATTTATTGATAGGAGGTGTTATTATGGGATTGAACAGTATTATTGATAGGGAGGTTTATGGATTAAACATATTTATTGATAGGGGAGTGTTATTATAGGGATTAACAGTATTTATTAATAGGGGAGGTGTTATTATGAGGATTAAACAGTATTTATTGATAGGGGAGGTGTGATTATGGGGATTAACCAGTATTTATTGATAGAGGAGGTGTTATTATGAGGATTAAACAGTATTTATTGATAGGGGAGGTGTGATTATGGGGATTAACCAGTATTTATTGATAGGAGAGGTGTTATTATGGGGATTGAACAGTATTTATTGATAGATGAGGTGTTATTATGGGGATTAACCAGTATTTATTGATAGGAGAGGTGTTATTATGGGGATTGAACAGTATTTATTGATAGAGGAGGTGTTATTATGAGGATTAAACAGCATTTATTGATAGGGGAGGTGTTATTATAGGGATTAAACAGTATTTATTAATAGGGGAGGTGTTATTATGAGGATTAAACAGTATTTATTGATAGGGGAGGTGTTATTATAGGGATTAAACAGTATTTATTAATAGGGGAGGTGTTATTATGGGGATTGAACAGTATTTATTAATAGGGGAGGTGTTATTATAGGGATTAAACAGTATTTATTGATAGGGGAGGTGTGATTATGGGGATTGAACAGTATTTATTGATAGGGGAGGTGTGATTATGGGGATTGAACAGTATTTATTGATAGAGGAGGTGTGATTATGGGATTGAACAGTATTTATTGATAGGGGAGGTGTGATTATGGGGATTGAACAGTATTTATTGATAGGAGAGGTGTTATTATAGGGATTAAACAGTATTTATTGATAGGGGAGGTGTTATTATAGGGATTAAACAGTATTTATTGATAGGGGAGGTGTTATTATAGGGATTAAACAGTATTTATTGATAGGGGAGGTGTTATTATGAGGATTAAACAGTATTTATTGATAGAGGAGGTGTTATTATGGGGATTAACCAGTATTTATTGATAGGAGAGGTGTTATTATGGGGATTGAACAGTATTTATTGATAGAGGAGGTGTTATTATAGGGATTAAACAGTATTTATTGATAGGGGAGGTGTTATTATAGGGATTAAACAGTATTTATTGATAGGGGAGGTGTTATTATGAGGATTAAACAGTATTTATTGATAGGGGAGGTGTGATTATGGGGATTGAACAGTATTTATTGATAGGAGAGGTGTTATTATAGGGATTAAACAGTATTTATTGATAGGGGAGGTGTTATTATGAGGATTAAACAGTATTTATTGATAGAGGAGGTGTTATTATGGGGATTAACCAGTATTTATTGATAGGAGAGGTGTTATTATGGGGATTGAACAGTATTTATTGATAGAGGAGGTGTGATTATGGGGATTAAACAGTATTTATTGATAGGGGAGGTGTTATTATAGGGATTAAACAGTATTTATTAATAGGGGAGGTGTTATTATGGGGAGTGATCAGTATTTATTGATGGGGGAGGTG
>JBCEWE010000159.1:4889788-4933103 GCA_039877035.1 Silurus lanzhouensis | reverse complement strand
CACCGAAAGTGTGGAGGACGAGGATTGGCTGTACGGAGGTGAGCCAGAGATGTTGAGAAATGTCACTCTGCCTAATTAACTATTTAAAAAATAACAATCAAACACCAAAATGTGACTTATTATGCCGTCAATAAACCTGAGAGCCTGGTTACTGAACAATAATGAGGCTCAAACTGTGTGTATTTAGTTTCCCAACCGGTATATTCAGCTGCAAGTGTACTACAGGAGATATCACACACACACACACACACACACACACACACACACACACACACTTTACATGCAGTCATGTATCTAGATAAACATCTGCACAACCAAACAGACTGTAATCAAGCTTGTTTGGATTGACTGATGTATGTAAAGATCAACTCTCCCTCACACACACATACACACACTATCCATCAGTCACTTCTAAATTTGTCTCATCATGTCTTCTAGAGGACGTTGACAACGGCAGAGATGTGGCCGAAGCTGCTGGCGACGAGGACGATGAAAAGAAGACAGAGACTGAAATTTTCAGGTGCATGGATTTATGGATTTTTGGATTTGATTCGAGTCCCACAATGGATCACATGATCCCCACCTGGCTATAAGTTTAGTATAGGGACATTTAGTTCCCATTTGCCATTATAATAACCTCCACTCCTCTGGGAAGATGTTCCACTAGATTTTAGAGTGTGCTTTGGAGATTCAAGGGTGTTAATAAAGTCAGGTACTGATGTATTTTAGGGGAGGAGGCCTGGGGTGCAGCCAGCACACACCACATTTATCCTAAAAAGGTGGTCAAATAGGGTCGAGAGCTGGCAGATCTTCAACTCCAACCTATATTAAGCTCTCTGTGAAGCTTGGGTATCTTCAAGTTTGGGTCAATTGTACGCCCGTAACTTTGTGGTAACAGTTACACATAAGACTGAAAAAGTCAGGTGTTCTAATACCTTTGTCCCTATAGTGTGTGTGTATATATAAAGATCAGATTGGGTTTTCCTCTTAGGTTTTTTTCTTTTTTCTATTACAGCAATTAAGTCCTACTGACCCGTTTCACACGTCTCCACATCTCAGTTTTGCCTCTGGCAATCCGTCCGCTCTTTCTTTCCAGCTCGTGCAATAAATAGAAAGGTGTTATTTGTGAGGAAGTGTAAGGAATTGAGCCGGGGAATGAAATGGGCCATCACGCTTATTTCTCATTAGGTGGAGTTACGCTACACTAATGATGCATGTACGTTTAATACCTGGTAAGCTCAGCACTTGGTAATGACATACCATGAAAAAAAACCAACAACACAGTGTATGTGAAGCTGAGGGAGAAATGACTTCTTTATCGCGTATTAAATTCGTACAGTACACGAGTGCTCAGTTACTCACCTCAAGCCTTTTGGAGTCGACACAGCATTTCTAAGCGTACACTTTTGCTTTGTTCAAGCATTTTTCACTTCTTATTTGCTATTGCAAAAGTACAAGCCTGGTTTGTAAACGGATTCTTTAGGCCACTCCGGGATCTGTTCAGACCAATCGTCGCTTGGTATCGGGTTGTGCGATGGTCATCTGAACATGCTGGTGAGCGGAGTTTAAACAGCATTGTATCTACACATGATCATTTGTAAAGGCTGATTAGTTGAGGAAAAAAAAGCATGAGAAAATTTTAGGAAAAGGATCTGCTACATTGTGCCTCCATTTCACATGTATTTCTTTTTCCAGTGCTTTGGTTGGAGATGTGGAAGGCGTTAATAGAGTGGACCATCAGGTAGTTGTTTTTTCTTTATCACTGATTTCGTAAGTCATCAAAATAGTAAATGTGTGCTTTCTCTCGTCATTAAGGATGGAGATGCGGACAGCAACTCGGACAGCGACGACAACTTGCGAGTTACCATCGGCGACATCAAAACAGACAGGATGCAGAGCATGTGAGTATTCCGGTCTCAAAAGTCAAGATCACACTCATGCCTGGCCCTGTTTCCTGTTTCTACACCATCTCATATTATCAGAAAATACTAGGGATGCGCTGCGATACGATTCGCCCCCTATCCCGATTTGATTCAACACGATGCAATTCAATGCAAAGGAAACAATATGGTGGTATGCAATTCAATATGGTACACATAGTTTACTTTTATTTCTTTGGTTCAGACAGACAGCAAGTCATACATTTACTTAAGTGTCTTCTGACTTCTAACACATGGCCCATTCACAAACATGCCTTTGTAAAGAAAAAAAGATGAAACCAGACATTTTCCTGTTCTGTCTATAGGAAGACGCAGCTCTACCTCTGCCATGTTAATCTGTATTCTATGTGACTCTGAGGACACGCCTCGGTCTCCGCAGCAGTGGTGTTGCGAGAACGCGCTCGGGAAACAGTTGTCACTTTCTAAATAATAAAAGTATAGTGCATCTACTAACAATTATATATAAATAAATCGTTTTTTTACCGATGCAAATATCTTGAAAATGATGCACCGCGATCCCAAAGTCAATCTTGCCATCCATAGTGGTGATAATCTGATTGCCAGATCAGAAAACTCTAGTGACATCCCTGGTCATGTCTGTATCACTACTGTTGCAGCAGCACTAAGGCCTTCTAGGGTGTGTCCTTGTGTTTGGGAATCAGTTACACCCATGGCTGGAAACCTAAAGCTGTATTTGTTTAAAATTTGAGTTTCAGACCTGCTTTAGATGACTTCCACCCAAATTGCTGACTTTACCTTTAATTACCGCGATCAAACGTTCCTGGCTCGTGATTATCTCTCCAAAATGGCCATGTGCACCAAGAGTGTTTCATTTCAGGGCTTCAAGATTGGATTAGATTTTTTTTGCCGCCAGTATACATATTATACGGACCACAAATTTTATTGAGTCTAATTTCATCAAGAAGTTTATTCAGGATAAATTAAGACGTCAAAATGAAACCACCGTATCCAGAAGAGCGCATGATACTTCTGACACGAATGATCTTTTGCAGTGTCTCTGCAAGTAGGTTGGAGGTTATGTTTTAGAAGATCACTACTAATACTTCTGAAATTGAACCCTCTGGATTGAGGTGAATCTCAGGCTTTCAGTATGGCTGTAATGTAACTTTGGTGTTCTGTTTGTTTCCATTTTGCAGCAACTCTCATGTCAGTCTCAAGACCTCGGGAATAACCACTGTGTCAGGTAACAACCTACTGACTTTTAACCTTCCAACTAAAAAAAAAAAAAAACAGCACATGGGTAAGCAGCAATAATTAGGGAGGCAAGCACCAAAGGTCTACAAACATTCCTGTAATTGTATGTTTTTCTTTTTAGTTCCTCTTTTTTTTTTTTTTCTACTACTATTACTACGAGATGGGAGTAAGTTTGATATGCAGTATACTTCATCCATAACATGCAAGCAAATTTAATGGCAACACTTTTACATATTGACACCAAACTTAAATATTCCTGTGAATGAACTTGTGAATATTCTTAGCAAAATGGTCTAATTTTACTTTGCAAAAAATGTGAAACTTGAAAGGGCTGCTTATATGGCTTGATGTTTTGTCATCACATTATTATGTATATTGTCTCGCACTGGTGGTCCAAATACAGTAGCTTCTCGTCTTCCTCGATGGCTAATGCTTGGGTCCTTATAGCAGTCACTTTTTTGTTGCATTTTGTTTGCTAGTTACAATTATTTTGTCTGCATATAGCTACAGAAACTCTTACAACAAAAATAAAATTTTGCTAATTTATATTTTGTTTATTTACAATAGAATATATATTAAATGGTTAAACTGAGAATATATACTATTTTAAAGGGTTTAAAAAAAAGGTCATTTTTAATTTGATGGCTGCAACAAAGTTGGGACAGGGTCATGTTTACTACAGTGTAGCATCACATCTTCTGTCCATATACATCTTGGAACTGAGGAGACCATGTTGTTTCATATGTGTCTGATAAAGGATTCTAGCTGCTTAACAGTTCTGAGTGTCCTTTGTTGTGTTTTTCATTTCATGATTCGCCAAATGGTGAATGGTGAAAGATTTCCTAATGTTCCCCAGGCGGAAAGGTCTCTAGCTCTGTTGCAGTGGATGGTTTCCCTGGTGCTCCATCACTAGAGGTGGAGGGAGAGTTGGAGGAGAAACCTTGGAGAAGACCAGGTGTGTGTGTGTGTGCATGCCCGTGTTTAGGTAGAACTGGAGGAAAACCAACAATTTAACGCTATGCTTTCCAAATCTGACTTTTTGACAAGGGAAAGAAAATGGTTTGCTGAAAATCCTTTGCTGAGCGATGAGAAACGATAAACCTTCTAAACTTCTAAAAGTTAGAAGACCATCCGTGTTCATGTTTGAGCAGGAAACGTGGTCAGATTTGTTTTTCAAAGAAAAAAAAAACCCATTCTCTTACGCTTACGCTAGGCAATCATCCAGGCTTTGATTGAGGTATAATATTTGAAATAGGCTTGCTTGTGTGATTATATACATTACAGACCAAAAGTTTGGACACACCTTTTCATTCAAAGATTTTTCTTTATTTTCATGACTATGAAAATTGTAGATTTACACTGAAGGCATCAAAACTATGAATTAACACATGTGGAATTATATATGGAATTATATACATAACAAAAAAGTGTGAAACAACTGAAAAATGTCATATTCTAGGTTCTTCAAAGTAGCCACCTTTTGCTTTGATTACTGCTTTGCACACTCTTGGCATTCTCTTGATGAGCTTCAAGAGGTAGTCACCTGAAATGGTCTTCCAACAGTCTTGAAGGAGTTCCCCGAGAGATGCTTGGCACTTGTTGGCCCTTTTGCCTTCACTCTGCAGTCCAGCTCACCCCTAAACCATCTCGATTGGGTTCAGGTCCGGTGACTGTGGAGGCCAGGTCATCTGGCGCAGCACCCCATCACTCTCCTTCTCGGTCAAATAGCCCTTGATGCCTTCAGTGTGAATCTACAATTTTCATAGTCATGAAAATAAAGAAAACTCTTTGAATGAGAAGGTGTGTCCAAACTTTTGGTCTGTACTGTATATTAAAGGTTGACCGAAGAATTTTACTGATAGCTAAGTTGGATTGTACTTGCCGATAGCCAATTAATCAACCTATAAAAAACAATAATTGGATATAAAAACAAACTAACACTCCATGTAAAACAGTACTGAACTTTATTACAAAAAAAAAACAGTACAGATTCATGAATATGTGCTAAAGGACATGAATATGAATATATTAATGAATAAATTAGAAATAATAAAAATAGCGTTCTCCGTGCAGCGCGCAGTCTCGAGTGTAAAAACAAACAGCACATGGCGTCTGTGATTCACCTCTAGAGGCCGCTCTTCCAATCGAATGGAATGGTGATCCATTGATCAACTATCGGTGCCGAATAATCGGTCAACCTCGAACATATATGGCTTTATGCAGTATAATCCAATCATTAAACAGTAACAGCAGCCATCATAGAACATCAATGACTTTTGTCAGTTGAACTGTATTTCTTTTTAAAGCTGTTGTGCTTGGAAACTGTACGAACCGAACAGTTAATTTAGGACATGAACGAGCCAGGAAAAAAAAAACACACACGACTGAAAAATCCAATTTGTTCCAGTTTCCAGTGTATGGATATTATGCACAATGCTAGAGCTTTGCTGTTTTGGCTAAACTAGTGCATTTTGGAGTTAGTGGAAAAATGCAGGCGCAAATAGTGTTTGTTTTTGGTCAGATTTCTAACTCTGTGTGGGTGCAATCAGGTGCGGACCTGTCCGACTATTTTAACTACGGCTTCAACGAGGACACCTGGAAGACCTACTGTGACAAACAGAGGAGGCTGCGCATGAGCCTAGAGTTCATGACCTTAGGCTCGTCTGAGAAGAGCAAGGCATGTTGACTTTTCCATCAGTCCAGTGTAATTCACCGTAGTTTAAGTCTTTGACATTAGGGGATATAATGTCGTGTGTGTGTGTGTGTGTGTGTGTGTGTGTGTGTGTGTGTGCGCTTGTGTGTGTAGGGTCATCATGATGAGCCCGTCTCTAAATCTGATCTCTCGTCCAGGTATGTCTCAGTCTCTCACTGAACTGTTTTGAACTTCCTTATTGTTATCGATTTTGTATACCTTATTGGTATTCGATTCTGTCTGCACTGCTTAACCGCCATGAGCCTGGTGAAGATGACAGAATCACGCCCGTTCAGATCGAATACACAGGTCACACATCACCTCCAGATTTCGAACACCTTAGAACCATTACCACTAAGCACCAGGTCAGAGTATAGAGTTCGATTCAATTCATTTTTATTTGTAACAATGGACATTTGTCATAAAGCAGCTTTACAGAGATAAAGCAGTTATAAAGTTGTGTAAAATAATTTTAGTGTACAAGTTCGATCCTTAAAATTGTAAGTTTGACCCTAAAGAGCGAGCCAGTGGCCACTGCGGCAAAGGAAAAACTACCTGAGATGGCATGAGGAAGAAACCTTAAGCGCAACCAGAATCTTAAGAGAACCTCATCCTTAAAACCGAATGCCATTCATTACACACCTCTGTTTTTATCTCTTTAGAGAGTAATGCATCACTTTCACTTTTACAGTATGTCAGGGAGCTGGTAGCTTAATGTTAAGGTTACAGATCGGAAGGTTGGAGGTTTAAGTCCTGGTATCGCGAAGCTGCAACTCTTGAGTACATACTGCCCTGTGTATGAGTGTGTGATGTGCATCATGGAGGTATTGAGTGCGTTTCATATACTAAATGTTGAGTATGTGGGTATCACATTATACTAATACTGTATTATAGTCATTGTGATAAATGGTGATTTGACCTTCTTTTTTTTTATTGTGTTTATTTATTTTGTATTGTGTCCTTCCAGGGCACATCCATCCGTAGCGATCTTTTATAGTGTTAAACACAAGCTTGGTTAAGTGTGTGCATGTGGGTGTGTGTGTGTGTGTGTGTGTGTGTAGTGTGTGTGTGTCTGCGGATGAATGCAGGACGCCGAAAAGCTCCATTGATGTAATCGGAGGGCAAACAGAGACCATCGTTTGTGTGGAAGGGCAAAGACTAAACAGCACAGATGGAAACAGCATGCAGGTGTGTGTGTGTGAGATGATTGAGTAAAACACCTTTGTGTATAATGAATGAACTGTGTCAAGAGCTTGTTCCAAAACCCTTGAGCTTGTGTGTGTGTGTGTGTGTGTGTGTGTGTGTGTGTGTGTGTGTGTGTGTGTGTGTGTGTGTGTGTGTGTGTGTGTGTGTGTGTGTTGCAGATGCAATCCTTCTCCGAACACCCCATGGACGCTGAGCCACCGTCCTCCAAGCTGCCTCCTTTCTTTGCCCCCACCATTCCACCACCACCTTTTCCTCCTCTTCCCAACACACCTCTTTTTCTACCACACCCACCACGTAAGAAACACACACACACACACACACACACACACACACACACACACACACACACACACACACACACAATTCGAGATACATGAACTGCAATAAAAGCTTTTTTTTGTCAGAGAAATATGAAAATCACCATGCGTTCCTTTGATCAGTAAGACAGTGGGTCCTTATGGAGAGCTATAAAGTGCTCCTTCGCTCGTTGACACACTCCGACACACGCTTTTTGCTTGGCAACGACGTCACAGCAGCGTTACACACTTCAGTTGTTTTATCTCTGTAGAGTAATGCATCCATTCCGCTCTTACGTCAGTACTCTCAGGCAACCAAAGGCATTGCTGCATACCAAAGTACTGTACTCTGTTTGGCGTGTGCGTGTGCGTGTGTGTGTGTGTGTGTGTGTGTGTGTGTGTGTGTGTGTGTGTGTGTGTGTGTGTGTGTGTGTGTGTGTGTGTGTGTCCATGCATTTAAGTATTAATGTTCGGTTGACCAAGGTCAGATGGAGTCAGGATGGTCTGTTTATATATGTAGGTGCTGTTCATTTTGGTTAATGCTTTGAAGATTTATCACTAATCGATATCGGTCTTGCCTTCGAGGTCAAGTGTCATTGTTAATGTTTCCAGTTTAAATGTTTCCCTACAATCCTTGCTTTATTTCTATCAGTTTGGGCTCAAACATATATCTCAGTCCAAATAAATGTCATCTGCTAAAATCAGGGTCCAATTTGTCAATCGTGGATTAAAATCACATGGGAATGTTTGTTTAAGAGAAACAAACAATACTCCATGCAAGAATTCTACATTAGTTGAAGTCCATTGAGGTCTTAAATCCCCCCAAGATTCAAGGATTTTTATAAATAACAAAAAACAAAAGAACAGGGAAATTTTGGACCCTGAGGCATGGGCAATTGTTTGAAACCAGCGTGAGCCTCGATATTCTCAAACTTAGAATTTAGAAGGCAGGAAACGATCATGACGTCCTGTCTAGCAATGTTGCCGAAATCTCCTTCGCGCGGCACTCGCACAGTCACCGTTCTGATGGAAGGTTTTACAGTGAACGCTCATTGCGCACCACTCCAGTGCTCCATTAAGACTCTGGGTCAGAACATCTCCAATACTGCAGCTCTTGTTGGATGTTCCCGGTCTGCAGTGGTCAGTATTTATTAAAAGTGGTCCAAGGAAGGAACAGTGGTGAACCGGCGACAAGGTCATGGCTCATTGATGCACGTGAGGAGCGAAGGCTGGTCCCGTGTGGTCCGATCCTACAGACGAGATCCTGTAGCACAAACTGCTGAAGAAGTTCATGCTGCCAGTGTTTGAAAGGTCACAACTGTTTTAACAGCAAAGGGGGGCCGGCACAATATTAGGCATAACGTATATTAACAAATATGTATCGTCCTGTAAAGGAGACAAAATCATTGGCAGTTATTTAGACAATAATGGCTGTATGCCGAGTTATTTTTAGAGGACAGTAAATCTGTACTGCTATACAAGCTGCACACTGACTACTCTAAAATATATATTCAATTTTATTTCTACAGTGTTGTCCCATACTTAAATAGTTGCTTAAATGTGAGGGGTGCACTCACTTTTTTTGAGATACTATAGTGGTGGTTCATTAGAGTTTTGCAGGCTTCTGTGTATTCCAAATCTGTCACCGAGATAAGAGTTAATAAACGATATGTTGCCTATCCTGCTCTATAAATAGCATTGTTTTTCTGCAGGTGAAGCAGGAAATCGCGTCGGCCTTTGCTGTTCTGCGTGAACGTGAGAGCGTGTATGTGTGCGGTGGGTTCTCACGTATGTCAGTGCAAATGCCAGCTTATAAATCATCCGGCCACGTGAGCATAACTGCATGCAGGTTTGAGCTGGAGCTTCTACGCATCCTTCATATAGATTCTTCCACAGATGACTTCTTGAACTTTGTGCCCAGCCAAATCCTGTTCCAACCTGCACAGCCAGTCTCACTCTTTTCAGAACGTGCCCCCTTTATCCTCGTAATCCTCCCCAAATATCAAGCATCCGTGCCAGACTGTGTCTTTGAAGTGCAGCCTTTTAAGCTCGACTGGAGGCCGTCCTTAAATCAAGCTCCTCTACGCAACCCCGGAGTGTTGACTCGTGCGCACACACATGTGCCGGGCCTGTCCCGCGTTTCCTATTGTGATGTGCAGTGTCGAGCTAAAAATAGCAGCGCATGGCAGGAGAAAGTGCCACGCCAGCGGAACTGTGTAAAAATGTGCTGAATGACCCAGCTACACAGAATAAGCTTTAGAGAGAGAGAGAGAGAGAGAAGGGGTGAGATTGGGTTTAGTGGAAATATCTGCAGCTGGGGGGAAAAAGGAGTGTGGAAGTGATATAGCTGTGATACTAAACTATTTATTTATTTATTTATTTTTAAGGCTCAAAAGTTAGAATGGGACACGTTTAGGCCAAGCAGCAAAAACATGATCAACATCAATCAAAGGAGTAGAACCTGGTTCAAGGTTTTCACTGAAAAGTTTCTCAGTTTTGTTTTTTTTCTCCCCCTCCATTAGCGTCTTAAAAAGGATGGAACGATCCTGCTTCATCCTGCTGGTTTTTATTTGAAATCTCGCCAGTGCCGTCTTCAGAAATCCATGATTAAATCAGAGCTGTTGCATCTGTAGCACTGTGCTGACATGTCTGCTTTCTTTTTCTGAGAAGGATCACGGTCCCGACCTACAACAAACCCTTATAATTGGATCTCATTGTAACGTGTAGACAACAGTGTGTGAAGTCAGTCTAATGCGGTTCTGTCATTTTTCTTTTGAATTGTAAATGTGAATGTTTCAGATGGCTTCTACCTTTTTTCCTTGTCTTCGCTTTGACCTTAATTTTAAAGAGTGATTTTGGAATTAGGAATGATTTTTAAAAGCAGTCGGGGTATCGCTCCAGTACCACACTTATGTACTCTTTTACCATCATCCTATGCCCTGGGTTGCTATGTGATGTAAGCCTAGTGTACGATGCCATGGTACAGGACAGATAAACGTATATGATTGCGATCGAACCAAAGCAGGCTGTGTTCTGTGTAGCGTGTTTCTAACCTGACGGAAAAGATATGAAAGATATAGAATCGTGGTGTAGTGGGTGTGAGAGAGAGAGCACATAGAACCTGTGCTTTCCTTTCCCTTCTTTCCAACACCTTATATACTGCTTTCATTGCGGTAGCTGTTTAAGTAGGTGAATTGTCTGATCGGAAGGTTATCGGTTCAAATCCCTGCTCTACCAAGCTGTCACTGTTGGGGCCCTCGAGCAAGGCCCTTAAACCTCAACTGCTCAGCTTTATAAATGACAATTGTAAGCGCCAAATAGCGTAAATGGAAATGCTTACAATTCTCAGTTTTCACATTACCATACACTTCCTGTACCGAATCGATCAGGGTGTGTACTTTAGTTCGCTTCAGTGATTTGAGAAGGCGAGCTTTGATTCAGTATATAGGAGTATATAATTCCAGCGGGCCAAAGGTTTTCTCCCAACACAATGACTGTTCCTTAAAACAGTCTGGAAGATTGCAGCAATTGATGTCATGACTTGGAGCTTCAGATTGTCCACTTATTTTAATTAGGAGGTAATAGGAGCACCTGTGGTTGTGAAATGACCTACCTTTTAAAGACTGTGCTTCTCTGCCTTTGATACCATGGGAAAATCCAGGCAAGACCCAAACATAAAAAAGTTCCCTTATTAGGGACAGTTGTCTTGCAACTGAGATTTGAATGCAAATATAACAACCTTGGGACCACATAGACACTACATCCTTCAAGACGGGATGATTGAACTTCATGAAAGCTTCAATTAAACCCAGAGACAATGAAGGAACAAGTATTAAAATATGAAGTCCCCACTCTAGCTACAAACCTTTGTTTCAATTCAAATTGGTCAATGGAAAAAACAAATGTAATGATCAGTATGGTGGGGAAAAGGGCTGAGGAAGTGGATTAAGATGGGAAAGAGTCTTTGAAAGTCTAAAGGAAAGTCTAAAGGGCCTTTTTTAGGTCTGGAATTTGCTGTTAATAATAATTTTAAACAGATCTCCATGTAACGCTCCCTCTAATGCTCATTGAAATGCACATTACAATGTTTTTGTTTGTTAGTTTCCATGGTTGTTGTAGTTATTTCTTTTGCTATTCCAAATATAATTTGCTGTATTACGACTACAAATGAGACCAACATGCAACAGCCAATCAGCTGTTTATCACGTAAATCTCTATAGGATTGGACCACAGACATAAAACCTATTCTTTATTTCATTTTACATGCTATGGTAAAGTGCAAGTTTAGTGATACTTGGCTTGAAAAAAAAAAAAAAAAGAATCTAGGGCTTGGTTAAGGGAAGTTTCTAACAAAGTATTTGTGTGTGTGTTTTTCATGTTGTGATGTAAGTCTTAAATTTCATTTTTAATCATCTGGAAAAAGTCTTAAATTTGACTTGTGAAACCTGCAGAAACCCTGTTCGAGCAAGCCCTTTAACCCTCAACTACTTATTTGTATAAATAAGTATAAAACACTGGATAAAAAAGTGTCTTTCAAATGCTTTAAATGGAAAAGCAAGGCTGTGATTCTTAAGCGCACCAATCCAGCTGTGAAGCATGTGGGTGGAAGCATAGGTAATGCAGGGGCCCATAATGCAGGTACCCTTATCCATACAATTATCTCATTTATACAACTGAGCAGGTAAGGGGTTAAGGGCCTTGCTCAAGGGCCCAGCAGTGGTCCTGCGATTTGAACTCATGACCTTTTGATCAGAAGTCCAGCATCTTACCCAATGAGCTATGTTTAAACACCATACTGTGTTTTTCCCAGGTGGTGTTATCCTTTTGGCCTCAATGGTGCAAGATAATACGCACAGTGCTTTTTGTAACATCGCTAGATTTCTACGGACGATTGTTAATTCAAAAAGTTATTTCTATGCAGTTTTATGAAGTTCTCGCCGCATTTCATTGTACAGCTGCTATTTAGCTAACCAGTGCACGAGGTGAACCCAAAATATCGAACAAGATGAGTTAATGTTTTTTAGACTACGTCTGCAAGTACTCGGGTTTACACACGGGCCAACAACTGAGTGGATTTTAATGGGAAAAAAAATCGAGGATAAAAACGCCGAGTGAGGTGAAGGGGAAATGGATAAAAAGAAAGACAGACACACAACCACAATCAGCGTCCTCCCTTAGCTTTTATATACGCTGCCAAATATGTCACCACACACAACCCATCAAACACTCTAGTTACACACGCGTACATCAGCGCTCGCACACCGGTACGCACAATTACGCGAAGGCGCAGACGTCGCTGTGTTCTTTTGTCAGTTTTGTCGGAAATCTGCTCAGGTCAAAGAAATTTCGGTGGGCAGAATTTGAAGACGATTCGGCAGGCGTTTTTATTCAACAGTTGATGGTTCATTCAGTGTGTTCAAAGGGACAGATTGTTTCGCACAATGAAACGATAAAGGTTTGTGTGTGTGTGTGTGTGTGTGTGTGTGTGTGTGTGTGTGTGTGTGTGTGTGTGTGTGTGTGTGTGTGTGTGTGTGTGTGTGTGTTAGAAGCTTAGGTATTTGTTTTTTTCCTGGTTGAAGGAAAACAATGTGGCCCTCAGCAATGTGATTGTCTCTTTCTCTCTCTTCATCAAACCTCTTTTTTTCTTTTTTTTTTTCTTTTTTCTTCTATGTCCTTCCTCCTCTATGTTACAGGGTTGTGTGTTTGAAAACGTTTTTCCTTTCTGAGCTTGATTCTCATCGGGGGTTTTAAGGAAATACAAGGACGCATGCTGCCCAGATGTGTGTTTGTGCGTGTATGTGTGTGTGTGTGTGTGTGAATTGAGAGCTGACTTTGAAAGGGCCCATTTGGTGTTCAGGACCATGCCGGGTGAGTAAAGGTTACAGGCAGGGTGATCTGCAGAACACACTGGAATTGGACGCTCGATTAAATGTTAAAACCAAGATGAGGTCACGGGCGGTTGGAGACACACACACGGACACACACACATATATACAGTATGAAAACCCACTGTCCCAACACACCATCTTCTCCTTTTCATGTTCTAACTGTCCCTCTAAAGCAAGTATAGATTCAGTGATCAAATTAAAGGTATTGTGTGATGATCTGAGAAGTGATGAAGGTCAGTATATGTAGATGGAGTTATTGCGAGGTTTTTGAACTGGGTGTGTGTGACTCGCCAGGAGCATTTTATTTGTTGTTGTTGTTATTATATGCTGTGGTGTGTGTGTGTGTGTGTGTGTGTGTGTGTGTGTGTGTGTGTGTGTGTGTGGGTGTGGGTGTGTGTGTTCACTCAGGTTTTCCACTTCCTCCTGAAGTTCCTCCTCCTCCCTTTACATCAGGCAGGTAAGCATGCAGCTTTTTAATTTTTGTATTTAATTAAATTTTTTTTATATATATAAAATATGCTACGATTGTGCGTCTTTAGTGTGTAGCCATCCTCTGTCATCAGAAATGTATCCAGTGAATTTGCCTGCATGTTGATTGATCTGAAGCAGGTCCCATATATGCAGTAAAACTCAAATAAAAAAGCAAAAAACGCTGCTTCGTGGGCGGCCATGTTGATTTTTGGCATCGGAGTTGGGGAGAGCATCTCGAGCTTGGAAGGAATTTCCGAGTTGTGAGAACATCATGTTTTTTGTTTAGTTTTTCGGTTCGAGGTCAGGAATTACGCGGCGTGGGTTCGTGTGTGTGCGTGCGTGTGTTGGAACAAGTGCACGATTTGTAGGAATGCGAGCAGCCAGCGGAGACATTGCGCCTGTTTGTAGATCTAGACAGGGAAAAGGTGAGATGCTGAAACGAAAACGAGAGAAAAAAAGAGGATTAAAACGGAATAAAAAAGACGATGCGCTGACAGTGACAGCAGGTGATGGTTGTGTGTAATTGACCCTGGCAGGAATGATTGATGGGTTATCCAGCAGTAATCACTGACCTTGTGGAGTATCAGAATTTAAGCATCTTTTTCATGGATCTCAGTGTTTTGTTTTTTAATGCAGTGCTCAGTATGTAGACTATTTCACTTTCCACATGTGGTCCTCATTTGCCATTGTAATCACCTTCACTCTTCTGAAAAGGTGTTCCACTAGATTTTGGAGTGGGTTTGTGGAGATTTGTGCTGATACCAGGTACTGATGTAGGTGTGGTGAGGAGGCCTGGGGTGCAGGCAGAGTAACACTCCTTCCCAAAAGTGTTTCATAGGATTTATAGCTCTATAGCAGACCACTCCTAGTTCAAATGAATCTTATAATCGTGAGCCTCCAGCCTTTGTGGTAGCAGTTTGGGAAAGGAGTGTGTCCCAATACTTTTGGCAATATAGTGTATTTCAAGATACTAAGTTAAGCTTCAAATTAGAGAAGTCAGAAAAATAATTTTTTGGTTTTTAAAGGTAACAGTCACAAAGGTGTATATGAAGGCGTGTGTGTGTGTGTGTGTGTGTGTGTGTGTGTGTGTGTGTGTGTGTGTGTGTGTGTGTGTGTGTGTGTGTGTGTGTGTGTGTGTGTGTGTGTGTGTGTGTGTGTGAATTCACTGTGTATGCACACACGTCTTGTTTCCCAGATCGAACAAACATCATGGCTTATCTTCAGTCGGTTAAAATTCAGGTATTAATCTCCGTTTTTGACCGCATTGCAGTGAACCGGGCCAAATATGGCAGAGCGGCTGTGTTTGTGACCCGAGTGTCCTGTTTATCAGTTTCCAGAGTCTTGCCTGGTCTGTCGCCCACACACACACACACACACACACACACACACACACACACACACACACACATACACATACAAGAGTCATGTCCTTGATAGTTAAGAATCTTATTTGGACTTGTTTGTGCACTGATGCGAATCATATGATACTTTTATAGCCTAGACTTTTACTGAGAATCCCTCATTTTCCACGAATTGCACTTGAATACTTGCTAATGATAATGTTACACATCATTGTCCTCATAAGTACTTGTTGTTTTCACATTTATGAGTTTTTACGAGACCCGAAACTCTTGCGTATTTTTATTGTATTCTTGTTTAGAGCTTCGTCTTGCAATAGCGAGAGCTGAAAGCTTGTTTGATGGTGCACCAAGAAAAACATTCTACTTTTGAGTCAGTTCAGGCCACATCTGCATTGATTCTCGGGTTTTCTTATTGTTCAGAACTCATCCGCTTTCGAACTTCTTTTCTCCATTTCCAGCTTTACGAATAATTTTTTTTCTCTCTGTGCCTTTCGTTTTTCATTTAAAGAATGGTCCTGCTCACATCCCGTGCACCCTGCCAAGTCCAAACATCCTCTGTGGAGTTTCCGTTCGACTGAACACTGCCAACCAGAGACTGTATAATTTATGAATCACTTCCTGTCCTAGCATGGCTTCAAAAAAAAAAAAAAAATGAAAATCTGGTGTCTTGCCTTTTCTCACTTTCTCTTAAAAAGACACATATGTTCGTACAAGAGCTGGTAGACATGCGTGGCAGGCTGAGAGGATTTTGCTGTAAAACTTAGTGAGGCCTGAGGAACCCCTGAAGTGAAGGACGAGGCAGTTTAGTTTGTTTAGTGGGTTGTGGCCCGTCGGGATCCTAGGGTGCTCATGAAGAGAGCTGGTGCAGAACTTTCCTGTAAGCAACCAGAATCTCAATCCAGCGCATATATTTGAAGAAAAAACCTTTTATCTGCCTAGGAAGTGAGGAGGATTGTATTGCTTTTGGAATATGGACTAAGAAATCAAGTGTCCTGGACTTGATTTGTTTTGAGACAAAAATTAGTTTGCTTGAGACTTGAGGAACGCTCTGGTGTCGTAGTACAAGGCAGCAGTGGTGAACAGTAAAGAAGTAAATGTGATTCGTTAGAATCAGAATCAGAAAGAGCTTTATTGCCAAGTATGTTTGCACTTACAAGGAATTTGTTTTGGTGATAGAAGCTTCCAGTTGCACATATTTTAAGTAAAACAGAAAAAAAAGCAAATGAATAAAGAATAAGAAATATAAAAGATATTGCACAGTATTAAACTTATTGCGAAATTTTAATAAAGAAAATGGAGTATTATTGCACATAAAAGTACAGATTTTGATTTGTAAATCTACTGTAGTATTGCACGCATGTTGTATTTTATTGTACAATGGGGAGAGCGTTTAAGTGTTTATTGGACACTTCTACTGTAGCTTTTTCACGTATCTGTACTTCACCGAAGTATTTCCATTTGGGGAGACAGCAACAGCAAACAGAACATTTAGAGAGGAATAAATGATGAATGAAACGCCATCGAACTCGCCACAACACCCGTCACGTTATTTGCGCTTTTTTTTTTTTTTTTTTTTTTTTTAAAGGTATTGGGTTCATGAATATTCATTAGATATCAATCAGTGTTTGACTTGGTACTTGTTCGGTGTGCTGAAAGTAACAGTGTCTTTTCTCATAAACTGAGTTGATTTGGCCAATAAACCTGATTCTGATTCTGATTATAGACATAATCAATCATAGTACTTTGGATATTGAGAACATTTGAAGGCAAATACTTTTGTACTTTTCACAATGTGAAAAAATTCCACACGTTTACTGGAGTCATATTTTACTACACGGTTTGTGTACTTCATCCGCCACTGCACGGCACTTAACCAATATGTTTATTGGATGCTTCTACAATAATAGCGAGTAAATTCACAATACATAATAAATGGATGAGTTTGGAGTTTTCTCAGAAAAGTGTAGCATTCCTGAACTGTTCTGGCACCAAAACGACTGGTGTGTTAATTTTGTAGTAGAACTCGAGCATCCTGCACAGAGCCCTGACCACAACCCAAAGGAACACCTTAGAGATAAACCCGGAACATCAGCGGAACCCCAGACCTTCTCACCAACCATCAATACCTGATTTCATTTGAAAAAAGTCCTTTCATCCACACGCTACAAAATCTAGTGGAGAGCCTTCCCAGAAGAGTGGTGCTTGCTATAACAGCCAAGTAGGCACCAAAAATATCAAAAATTATCTTAAATGTTTGATCATTTTTTAGCTGTTCAGAAAGGACACACTCCAGTGCTCATGTTAGTTCTCACTCTCCAGTGTTTTGTATTGTTTAAAGACTATAATCACACTCTTGATATCACCCAAATGAGGATGGGTTCCCTTTTGAGTCTGGTTCCTCTTAAGGTTTCTTCCTCATAACATCTAGAGGAGTTTTTCCTTGCCACAGTCACCTTTGCTGCTCATCAGGGATAAATACACATCGTTCATTTTCATTCTTAAGTTCTGTAAAGCTGCATTGAGACAATGTCCTTAGTGAAGAACGCTATAGAAATAAACTTGAATTTAAAAAAGAAATAATAATAAATTAAGTGCACTAGGCTAACTTTCTCCATGCGGGTTTCCTCCGCGGGTGTCCGGCATGTTAATGAGTGGACACTTAATGTCCACTCATTAACATGCCGGACACCCGCGGAGGAAACCCGCATGAAGAAAGTGCATGCGAAAGTCCAGGTGGTGACGTCATCTCGAGTGTGGGATTTAACAACTGACGGAGGGGATGCTAGGCGGCAGAGCTACTCCTCTGTTCCTCGCTCAAAAAGATATAAAGTCCAAGGTTATGGGAATCCTCGCTCAGGAGCATAACGGCGGGTTTGCACAGCGATTAGGCGCGCTAACGACGCCGGCTTTAATTAAGAGTGGCCCCTAGGGTGAGAAGAGATGGCGGTTAACATCGATCATCCACGCAGACATATCTCTCCTCCCGTTTCCCTTCCCTTCCTTCGCTCCCGGTGCTTAACTGCGGCGAGGCACAGACCGATTACGAAATCGGCCCCGGCTTTGAAACACGTACAGAGATGAAGGCATGGGGAAGGAGGGAGGGAGGAAGGGGAACAGTGAAGGAACAGCGCAGCAGCATCCCTTCCAGCTCTATTTATAGCAGCCGAGCATTTGGCGTCCGGAACAACACCTGTCCACGACGAGACCGCTCACGAATAAAAGTGCACACACGAGAGCTACTAACCGCATTCACCTTTCACCTCTAGGGGAAGCCAACTTTCAGTCTGGAAGGAAGGCAGGTCTTCTAATTTTGTGCTCGGGCAGCAGCATGTCTTCATTATAATGTTATCTCATTCACACACACATACACACACACACACACACACACACACACACACACAGAGCACTGCCAGCTTCTTGAGTGCGCACTGCAGCTTGACAGTATGCCAGACACATCAAAAGGTTGTGAAATTGAGAGCCCAAACCATAGCAAAGCTTTTGATCACAGAGAAAACGGATATTATCATTATTTATTTTTTATTTTTTTCGAAAGCCCTTCCATTTGCGGTACGTCTGTTTTCTTTCTTTATCTTTTGGAAGGGGCTTCGATTGTTACGCAGAATAAAGGTTGTTTATTCTAGGCTAATTTTGAATTGCATTATTAAAATTTTCCCTGAAATTCTGTTAGTTAAAAGACTTAAAAGTTACTTAAATTTGTCAGGACTTTGCGATCCAGAATGTGCTTTTGTTGCATATTTGTGCATCTTTCATTTATTTTGTTATTTTTCTTCTTTGCAGTGGCCATCCAGGAGGAAGCTACGACAGCCGTTGTGCCCCGTACTTCCCCTTTGCTGCAGGTAGGTGGCACTGTCACGATCACAATCTTTCACCGTTCAAACATTCCTCAATTGAAGTCCCCACGCTTGCAGATCCGGCTCCTATAAACAAGCAGATTAGAACATAACAGCCACCAAAGCTGTATGTTTCTAATTATTTCGTGATTGTACCGAATTCTTGTGCGTTTCAGCTGATAACCAGTTTTGGCTTTATTAGGAGGCCACGATCGTCAAAATCTTATCAGAGCTGGAGCTTGCTTTAGGGATTGATGAGAAAACCGAGATGTAATGCTGATATAGCGGGTCTGCATTGTTCTTGGCCGTAAGTCTGGCCTCGAAAAAAAAGGAAGTAGAAACACGACTGTGTGTGTGTGTGTGTGTGTGAGGTCAGGTCTAAATCGAAGCAATCGGTCCTAGCGGATTGAACAAAACACAAGCGAACAGTGGGAAACTATTTCATTCGGATCATTTTAAGTGGAACGTCGCACTTCCTGAGCTGTTAGGAGCTGAGAAACACACTCATACACACTTAGAGATTACCGCCACATACGTAACAACTCTTGTGCAGATTGCTTTATAGCCGTCCAGGCTGGCAGACGTGGCACTGACTAGAGACTCGGGGTAATCCGGCTACTGAAAGATGAAATGTAAACTAAGCATGTACATATCCACTACACGCATCACTATTGTAGCACACGCACACTAAGCCAGAGTGCCTCTGTTGCAAAGAATTTGACTGTAGCGTTTCCTTTGTGCTTCCGCAGGACACAGCGAGTCGTTCATGTGTGGTGCAGGTACACAATCTGGCAACCTCTTCTAAACACTACGTCTCCTATCTTATTTATACACCTGGACAGGTGAGGGTTAAGGGGCCTTGCTAGCAAGGGACCCTGCTCAAGCGCCCAGCAGTGATTGTTTATGATCAGAAGTCCATTATCTTACCGTTTCACATCATCTTCAGAAGTTTCAGGCATATACATTAGAAACAACAAGGTGTAGACTTGCTGAAATGGTCAGGTTTTATGATTCTACAGCGCATTTTACGCTACACATTATTTAGTTATTTTAGCGTTTCTTTTATACAATTGGGTTTAAACTTTGTTTCTACAAGGTAATTTCTTCTGCCTAATAAATAAACGTTACACAATTCACCTCAAGATTTACAAATAACAATATCATCGTAAATGCAGCCCTGGTAATTGATGATTGGAAAGACAAGCAAGCAAAGAGAAATAATGTGTCCAGTTTTTTTCTCATACACACAAACACACACACACACACACACACACATATATATATATATATGTATATCTGTGGCTAAATCTATATATTGAAAGTGTACTGGACAATGTAGGTGTTTCATTTTTGCTTGTCATTTTTTTCCCCCCCAGCATTAGTTTCATTTTAATCAAAAAATCAGTAGTTCAGCAGTTCTGACCTGTTATTAAACAAATGCCAAGATGAAGTGTTTATAAGAAAAACATGTTCCGTTTCAGCAGCTTTATTTTTAATGGGCGAAAATAGTGCATAAATGTAAACACTAAATTTACCCATACATTATCTCACAAAAGTGAGTACACCCCTACATTACAGCAACCATTTTATTATATGTTCTCAAGAGGCAATACTATAGAAATCAATCTTGGATATGTTTTAAAGTAGTCAGTGTGCAGCTTGTATAGCAGTACAGATTTAATGTCCTCTGAAAACTGTGCCCAAAGTGTGAATATTTAGTTTGAGCACCACTGTTATCCAGCATTTCCATAATCCTCCCGGGCATGGACTTCACCAGAGCTGCACAGGTTGTTGCTGGGACCCTCTTCCAATCCTCCATAATGACATCATGCAGCTGCTGAATGTTGGACACATCTCTTTAAGCTCTTTCCAGCTGTATAGTATAGAAATCTTTTTCCAGCTGTATATTATAGAAATCTTTTTACAGCTGTATTGTATAAAAAGCTCTTCACAGCTGTATATTATAGAAATCTTTTTCCAGCTGTATAGTATAGAAAGCTCTTCACAACTGTATAGTATAGAAAGCTCTTCACAGCTGTATATTATAGAAATCTTTTTCCAGCTGTATAGTATAGAAAGCTCTTCACAACTGTATAGTATAGAAAGCTCTTCACAGCTGTATAGTATAGAAATCTTTTTCCAGCTGTATAGTATAAAAAGCTCTTCACAGCTGTATAGTATAGAAAGCTCTTAACAGCTGTATAGTATATAAAGCTCTATAGTATAGAAAACTCTTCACACCTGTATTGTATAGAATGCTTTTTCAGCTTTATTGTATAGACAGCTTTTTCTAGCTCTTTAGAATAGAAAACTCTATAGTATAGAAAGCTCTTCACAGCTGTATAACATTAAAAGCTCTTCACAGCTGTATAGTATAGAAAGCTCTTAACAGCTGTATAGTATAGAAATCTTTTTCCAGCTGTATAGTATAGAAAGCTTTTTTAAGCTGTATAGTATAGAAAGCTCTTTACAGCTCTATAGTATAGGACCTCCAAGACGCTTTCAGGGCAATCGTTTTGCTGTGCATAAGGGTACTAGGAGATTTCATTCCTAGCTCGAAACATTCAGCAGAAAGGTCTATACTACAGAGCTGGAAAGAGTTTTCTATTCTATACAGCTGGAAAGAGCGTTCTGTACTATACAGCTGGAAAGAGCGTTCTGTACTATACAGCTGGAAAGAGCGTTCTGTACTATACAGCTGGAAAGAGCGTTCTGTACTATACAGCTGGAAAGAGCTTTCTGTACTATACAGCTGGAAAGAGCTTTCTGTACTATACATCTGGAAAGAGCGTTCTGTACTATACAGCTGGAAAGAGCGTTCTGTACTATACAGCTGGAAAGAGCGTTCTGTACTATACAGCTGGAAAGAGCTTTCTGTACTATACAGCTGGAAAGAGCTTTCTGTACTATACAGCTGGAAAGAGCGTTCTGTACTATACAGCTGGAAAGAGCGTTCTGTACTATACAGCTGGAAAGAGCGTTCTGTACTATACAGCTGGAAAGAGCTTTCTGTACTATACAGCTGGAAAGAGCGTTCTGTACTATACAGCTGGAAAGAGCGTTCTGTACTATACAGCTGGAAAGAGCGTTCTGTACTATACAGCTGGAAAGAGCGTTCTGTACTATACAGCTGGAAAGAGCGTTCTGTACTATACAGCTGGAAAGAGCTTTCTGTACTATACAGCTGGAAAGAGCTTTCCTGCATAGTGTCTGCATTGAACTGACTTTTCCTTTCCATTGCTTTTTTTCTCAGGTGTGTATCCACATACTCTCGGGCCCATGAATCCCTGGCTAAGCGTGAGTGACCATGCCAAAGCATGGAACTATCACAGCAGCCAGGACAACCCGAGAGAACGGGTGAAGGACAGAGAGAGAACGCGAGAACGTGAGCGGGCCCGAGAGCCAAAGAAAGAGCAGGACAGAGAGCGTGATCAGGAGAACACCCCGGCGTTTCCGAGCCGCAGCAGGTGAGTGGGGAGATGGACAGTGAAAGTGCGCGTGCGACAACGTGAGAGAGTCAGCCGCTGTAGCCGGGCAGATGCTGGTTCTGATTTATATGCCTGATGAGGCTTTCACACATGTAAGGCAGACTTGGAGAAAGGAAGCTGGATGGGAATAAAAAAAGATGAAGGGTATTGCCTTGTCTTTCTGACCATATGTGTGTGTAAGAGAAGGACTGTTTGTCATTTTGCTGATGTGTAAAGGGAAAGCAGGCCAGAAGAACAGCTGTGCACCCACAGCAAAAAGGGAAACAAACCACACACAGGCATTGGTGTAGAATACATGTATATGTGGTATTCTTTAAGTATTACAATACACAAAATACATTTATACACATATGTGGACAAAAGTATGGGGACACCTGACTTTTTCAGTAGCAAGAAATGATCCCTTCTCTTGAACTAGGAGAACCAAACCTGTTCCAGTTGGACTATGCCCCTGTACACAATGGCAGCTCCATGAACATATACTTTACATGGGTTGGAGTGAAAGATCTTGAGTGGCCTGCTATAGAGCTAGAGCTTTCGAACCCTATAGAACACCTTTGAATGCTGACTCCACCCGAGGCCTCCTCACCTCTCAGTGCATCTCCGACACACATCAGACCCCATTCTAGAGAATGAGTCTCTCTAGTTTCTCTATTCTCAAAAAAGAGTCTCTCTGACCTTTCCATGATAGCTAAAGAGTCTCTCAATTCTAGAGAATATGTCTCTGGTCTCTTCGTGCTACAGGAAGTCTCTCCGGTTTCTCCATTGTAGACAAAGAGCCATCTTCAATCTCTCCATTCTAGAGAGTCTCTCTCCATTCTCCTCATTTATAGAAAGAGTATCTCCAGTATCTCTGTTCTAGAGAAAAGGTCTCTCTGGTCTCTTTGTTCTGTAGAGAAAGAGAGTGCCTTTGGTCTCTCTGTTCTAGAGAAATAGACTCCTGGTCTCTTTGTTTTAGAGGAAGAGTCTCTCTGGTCTCTCTGTTCTAGAGAAAGAGTTTCTCCAGTTCCTCAGTTTTCGAGCAAGAGTCTCTCCAGTTTCTTCAATCTAGAGAACGATTCCCTCCATTCTATAGAGTCTCTCCAATCTCTCCATTTTGGAGAAAGAGTCTTTCTAGTCTCTTTCTTTAGAGAGAGTGAAAGGAAATGGGAGTTATGAAAATGATTTTTCAGCTCAACCGATTCTGCTTCATCTGTCTTATTTTAGATTCTCACTTCCTTCTCCAATGCTCTCTCTTTCTGTCTTTTTGATGTCGCCCCTCTTTCTCGCTTTCTGTTTCTCTCATCAGAGCAGCTGGTTAAACATTTGGTGAACACTTGTCCCCTCATGCATGAGCTCATCTTTCTGATTCAGTTAGGACATCTCTATCCTCTGTCCCCCTGTCAGTCCAGCATGGACACACTTGCACATTTATGCACAGACTCTCTGATGCAATAACCCACCTGCATAATACAGCACACATGGGTTTGCTTTGTATGTGTGTGTATACACACAGTGCCTTGGACACATGCTGTACACGTGCTGGTGTGTTGCATTTGCAACATCAAAGGAAGCCCTGTACCATGTGTTGCGCACACACACACCAACACACACAATGTACGTACTGTTTTCATCAGCACGTTGTAACCTTCTACTATAGTGACTGAGGGCGAGCTATTAATTATGCATTCAGTGTGTATTCTTTCTCTCTCTCTCTCTTTTTTCCTCCCTACATACATCTTATTGACTTCTGGATTAACCTATTTAGCCAAAGAGGGTAACTGAGAATGAACATGTTCTTTTAATAAGCATTGCATCCTGGGACACTGGGTCGCTTGGTAAATAAGGCTAATTTAAAGCAGAAAGGGGGGTAAAAAGAAAGTAGAGAAGGTCAGTGTGTACGTGTGTGTACGTGTGTGTGTGTGTGTGTGTGTGTGTGTGTGTGTGTGTACAGGGTAAATCAGGAATCTGACTATGGCTAAAAAAAACACCAGTATTCGCTTCCTACATCATGTTTAAAGGTGTTTTGGAAATCCAGTTGGTTTGAGTAACAGCTCAGTCATTAAATGTAGGCCTTTATGGTTAATGATGTGGTTTTGGTTAATTACCGTGTGTGTGTGTGTGTGTGTGTTTGTGTACTCACGTAGCGACAAAGAGCGTGCATCACGTCACAGAGACCATAGCGTTCAGGAGAGCGATAGACAACGGGAACATGAGCGAGAGAGAGAAAGAGAAGACCGTCGTCGCGAAAGGAGACACAGGGAACGTAACGAGCGACACAAGTCCTCTCGCAGGTAAAACGCAAACATACCTGAACTCTTTCGTCATGTTTGTACCAATGTGAAAAACACAGGTACCTCCTTTTTTGCTTCTTGCTCCTTTTTTTTGTTTGTCTTTTTTTTACACTTTCTCTCTTTCAGCAGTAGCAGTTGGAGAAAGCACTCCATTGATGATGGAGAGAGCCACAGGAGACACCGATTAAAGCGCTCTAAATGCAACAAGGACAGCACAGACACCGGGTCCACCGAATGACGAGGGGAGATCGTACGTCATTCGTACGCGTGAACGTTAATTCAAAGCCACGTTTATTTTCATTTTAACCTGGAAAACTAATTTATTATCCAGCGTTTGACAAAACCAAAGACAATGAACAAAATCGTCCTTTTTTTTTTTCTCTTTAATTTAATCTAATTTATTCTAATATGGAATTATCGATTATTACTACTATGAACTGTGTTTATGCCTTATGTTTATGCCAAATTGTGCTTTTGTTGCCGGATGAAATCAGTATTATAAATGATTTGGTGAATCAGTGATGCGATTGCGAAAATTTTACCAAACACTATTAGCCCACACACACCCCCACCCACCCACACACTGTCTGTGACACTGGTTTCCTTATAGAATAATTTTTATTGATTTAACCAAAAGTATCATAAGATACAGAATGCTACACAAGACATAGCATGAGACATTCGACCACACGGCTTTTCTACAATGACGTGTCATCTTTTCCGAGTCTCACGTCTAGAAACACAAAATCAGCAAGGCCGCCAAACTCTCATTATTAAAAGCGCATTTTATATATATATATATATATATATATATATATATATATATATATATATATATATATATAAAATCCTTTTTTAAAAGACCGTTATGAACAATATTATTTTCATAATTTCTTTTTTTTCTCTTCTTTTTTTCATAATACTCAAAGATATATAATTTTCTCTGCAACAGCATCTGGAACATACCAACATAGAAACAAAAAAAAACCCCAAAACAAACCCTAGTCTCTCCAGTGGCTGAAGAAAAGAAAACGCATTACTGTCGGAACGAACAAAGCGAAGCCAATATTCAAAAAGGCCATAGGAAGAAAGAGAATTAAACAAATAAATGAAAGGTACATTCGCCACAGTACGAACGCTTGAATTCTTCTCCCCCTCTCATTCCATTCCCACCCTCCCAAAAAAAAAATACACACTAACATGAAGAGGAAAGAAATGTGCGTTCGCTCGAATGCGTTGTCCTAAGATCGAAACTAGCCGAGTTGGCAAACATTAGCTTCGAACCTCAACACATTCCCAGAAGTCCTTTCCGTTCCACCAGGAATCCGCTACACGCTTATAAAATATGTTTGCACATTGCCCAAGGAGGAGTATTTTATATACACTGTATCACACATTGCCTCTTCCCGTCATCATGTGCGATCTCTTAGCCGAAGGTAATAAGAGACGCACCTCTTTGCGTATGTGGCCTGCAGGAGGCGAAGGCGGGGGACCGAAGGGGATGTGGGGGTGTGGCTAATCGAGTGCACAGGCAGCCAATGGAATTATGGCGATAGTATCACAGGGAGGGTTTCAACCGGAATCACCTACACACTGGATCATCTCTCAACTTTTGGTGAGTCCTCATGTGAAGAGTCTTATACGCCCCACCTTCAAGCTTCTGAGGTCCATGTCAGTCTATGGTACCAGGACCAAAGTACAAAGCACCTTGAACCACGTCATATGGCGCTGGTCCATTTTTATACGACTTGGAAGTCCGTGTCCAAAAGCCCATTCGTCATGGGCAGGGACTGTGTGATGCTTCATCCTCCAACACAGGGTCATTGTAATAAGCCCCTCCCCTATGCAACACGGGTCTATAGCAGGCTGCCAGGCCAGGAGACGATGGTGAGGGTGATACGGCCACGCAGTTCCTTTAGCAGGCGCACTAGAGCTGTGTGAGTCATTCCCCATGTGCTCTTTCCGTTCACCTCCAGCAGGATGTCTCCACACCTTGAGAAAGAACAACAGATTCTTGTTTAACCCTCATCCTTCCATACTATCCATCCATTTTTTTTTCTGAATAAAGTTCTATGTCACTATATCTCTATATAACAACTAGAAAGCTGATTGTGTATGATTTTGCGTACCGTATCCTGCCGTCATTGTACGCTGGCGTTCCCTCGACGATGGAGCGGATAAAGAAGGACTGATTGCAGTTGAGCTCCTCTTGACCTCCTACGATACTGAAGCCCAAACTCCCCGATGTGCTCCTGCGCAACGCGATGTCCTTACAGCTATACAGGTGTCTGCGGGAGACAAACAGTTCATCTTATCGCACCATCTGCACATATATATATATATATATACTGTATAAATCTATATATATATATATATATATATATATATATATATATATATATATATATATATATATATATATATATAATTTTATATATATTTTTTAAATAGTTTTGAACACCCCATTTTACATTTAACCCCCATTTGCTGTTATATCCTTCTCTTTTCTGGGAAGATGTTCCACTAGATTTTGGAGTGTGCTTGTGGAGATTTGTCGAGATTCATTCAGCCACAAGGGTGTTAGTAATGTCAGGTACTGAAGAAAGTGAGGTGAGGAAGACTGGGGTGCATTCAGCGTTCACAGCGCACCGAATCTAAAGACGTCCTATACAATTGCGTGCCTTCAACTTTGTGGGAACAGTTTGGGGAGGAGCCCAATATGGCAGATAAGGTCAGATGTCTAATTACATTTGTCCCTACATTGTAGACATTGTAGAACATGGATAGAACTTAGAACCAAGATTTAATTTCTCATGCAATGTCCTATCTGTCTGTCTACCTGTTTGCTGTCTTTCTATCCGATTGTCTACCTGTCTGTATCTATTTGTCTGAATGGCTGGCTATATGTGTGTCTGTCTATCTGACTGTCCATCTATTTGGCTGTATGTCTGTCTGAATGGCTGACTATCTACCTGTCTTCTGTCCATCTATTTATCTGTCTGTCTGTCATCTAGTCTTCTAGCACTGATTCTTCTCAGATTTTGAAAACCTTCACTGTATAAATAATCGCAAAAAGATGGCCTCTTCCACCTCTGAGACCTTTAAAACTTGTACAGCCCGAGCAGGAAGCAACCTCGCTTTACATTCTTTCGAACCCGTTCAGAATGAGTGTTTTAGAAGTTGCAAATACAAACTCCCGTCTTTTTTTTTTTGTTGTTTGTTTTGGTCAGGGCAAATTATTATTCATGGCAAATTCCCGCCTCCCTCCGAAGGAAGCGGAGCAGATGGAGGACGGAGATAAGAGGGGGAATGAAGACAGGAGAGGAATACTGTAATGTAACTTTTTTCTTGCAATAACATTTGCACCAAAATCGTTATACTATTTAAAATACTATGGTTACGTGCTGGGGAGCTACACTTGCACTGTTCTGTCGCTCTTTACCTGGGCACTTGAAGCCAGGAGACCCACAGAGGTGAGTAATCGTCATTGGGAAGGGGCATTTTGACGTCTCCAGGCGAGTTCGGCGAGGACACGGCGGGGGGCATGCAGTCCACAGAGCTCATGTCTGGTGGTCTCATTTCCAGCACGTGCAACACTACCGGGGAGGAGGTGTTCTTCAGGTTTGCCACCGCCTCGCTCCGAGTCACCCCGGTCAAGTCCACACCGTTCACGTTCAACAGGATATCACCTGGTGGAGGAAAAGACACAGGGGAGTTAACATGGAACTCAAGGTCATCCTTGGAAGCTTTCAATCCTCCTGGGAGACATTGATGTGTAACAGTGATGCTTTAAACATGAAGACTCGGTGCACAGATCTGCCATATGGCACCTTGAGGCGATGAGATGGAAGGGTCACTCTTAATTAAAGTCTAACACTTTTTTTCCGGACTAGATGACCCATTTCAGCCTTCAAACTCACACTCCTGGTCAGTTGTATGATCACACTTTCATGGTTTGTATTCCTCTTGATGTGATTATTCTAGAGCAGTGCATAAATCTGCAGATCTAATGATCCTAATGCATATGCATAAGCAGGTGCGTCTTTGTTTTGTTACAAAGCTTACGTGTGCTCTAAGGTGTGTGTCTGATCAGTGGGTCACCTTGATGACAGGTGGGATGTTGGACACGCTCATTGATCTCTCAGTCCACTGATCTTGTCTCAGCTTTCAAGCCAATTAAAGCTGAGTCAGCACAAAGACTGTACAGCTAATACTCAAAGGAAAGCTTTTTTTTCTTGATATTTGTCCTGGTGGATGTAGCGATTTGAAACAAGATGCAAATAAATATGCCCACGAAAAGTAGATACAACAGGGGTTCATTAGGAAAACTACTCGAGGGCGGAATTGAAAAGAGGTGAGAAAGATTGCAATAAACTGAAAGGATTAACCAATAACAAGACGGGGGTGGAGATAAGTCTGAAATCCAAGTGCCTTTTGGAAATACAAACAGTCCCAAAAATTACCAAGGGGGTGGGGGGTGGGGAAGGGGTTGTGTGTTCCGATGAATCCATCGTAACTTGACGTCGTAATTGAAAATATCGTAAATCAAGACTAGAGGACGACCGGTAGTGGATTTTACTGATGCAGAGAGCATGGTTGGATCTTACCCGTCGGCAACCGATGAATCAACCGATTGAAATGTATACCGGGTATAAAAAACAAACAAACTTAACGCTCCATGTAAAATAGTGTTAAACTTTATTACAAAACTAAAAAAAAAACAAACAGTACTGAATCAGGAAAATGTGCAAAATGAAATAAATAGGAACATACTCATTCATAAATAAGCATATAATTGATAAATCATAAATAATACATTTAATATAGGTCTCTCTCCGTGAAACAAACAGCACATGGCGTCAGCGATTTGCCTCTAGAGCCCCTTTAGCAACGCTTAGGGCAGAAAACTATCGGTATGGATTTTACCCGATAGCTGATTGTTCTAGCAATCAACTTTCTAACTAATTTAGCAAAACAGTGCAATTTACGGTATATATGTATGCATGTGGCAAGGTTCCCTGTTGGTCTAGTGGTTAGGATGCTGCGCTCTCACCGCTGCGGCCCGGGTTCAATCCCCGGTCAGGGAACCAACCCCAGCCATTAGGGTTGCACAAGCCTTAGTGCCGGTCCCAAGCCCGAATAAATGGAGAGGGTTGCGTTAGGAAGGGCATCCAGCGTAAAAACATGTGCCAAATCAAACATGCTGATGGTCCGCTGTGGCGACCCCTAACGGGAGAAGCTGAAAGAAAGTTGTTTTTTTATGTATGCTTGTGGCAGTGCGGGCGGAGCCGTATGAAACGATTTAAAACACATAAATAAATAATGCGCTCTAACAAAAAGACAAATTAACTCGCTGGCAAGAGTAAGGCTTTTCACAAGGAGGGATACGTTCTTGCAGCGTCCCAATGTATCATACCGCATATACGCTGCTATGTTTGCCTGGCACGCGAAACTTAAATAATTTTTAAGATTTTGCCTGTAATGAAAGTTAAAGCACCAACCAGGAAATTAGCCGTGGAATCACGCCTCCCTTCATATATCAGTGTGGATTATTTCTTGCTTCAGAAAAGTTACATTTAGGGTGAATTATTTGCTTAGTGTGTTCCCTGGAAGCTAGATCGTAAATGGTACGATAGTCACCCACCTTTGCAGATGGAGCCTTCACGGGCCACCACGCCGTTGGGGTCGACATTGGTGACGTAGACGGGCAAGTCCCAGCCTCGGCTGTTCATTCCTCCTGCTACAGTCATGCCCAGGGACTCGTTAGGTTCCTTAGCCAGAGTCACCGTCTTCTCACAACACCCCAGCTTTTGGCACAAGTCCTAACAAAGAGGACCCCACAGAGTGAGTATGTGAATGTGTGTGTAAGTATAACATGTTGATGAGTAATTCGCTAAGCACACACTTCTCGGACACCATCTGACTTTCGAGCGTGTTTAAGCTAGTTATGAATGAGCTAGCTATTTCTCCCAGGGCCTGCGATATCAGCGACTGCTGCCAAAGCCCAGACTTGGAGCACAGCCAAAAGAAACAAACACAGCACCTAAGTGCTAACTTAATAGAGACGTTTGATACAAAGTCACTGATGTTTAGTCTGAAAGCGTGGGTCATGTGACTCGGATCGTTTTTTTTTCTGCGGCTGAAGCTGTTCGCGAGTAAAACAGAAGGAACAAATGAGGGTATTCTGGGAGTGTTAAAGCGAGGTGAGAGCAACGTGATGTGGGAAGTGAAAGAGTGAGAGAATAACAAGTGGAAAGCTGTGATTTTTTGAATATTATTAGGACAAGGCAAGACCAGTTTCCTCAGATAACGGTGTCTCAATTAGAGCAGAAAATCCACTCTGATGGAGATAAAAACATTTTCTCCAGCTTGCAGACACGTCAATCACAAAGCTGTTTGTGTGGAAAGATGAGTAGCGTGTGTGTGTAGGTTTATTCTCACCACCAGCGATTGCTCAACATCCACAGCAGAGTAGGGTGGAGGTCCCTCCATGTTCCACGGTGCCTCCTGGAGTATATCCGGGGCGGGTACGTGAGTCTGTCTCGACACAATGAAGTGCACTCGCTCGGCACTCGCCTAAACACATAACACACAGTGTTACTAACTTGTTCGCAGCATGGTGAACATCCCCTTCCACATTTAATCCCCTGTTCTAGTAACCTTAACACTTCTGGGAAGATATTGCACGAGATTTTGTGGAGATTTGTGCTCATTAAGAGACAAGAGCGTTAGTAAAGTCAGGTACTGAAGTAGGTGAAGTGAGGAGAACTGGGGTGCAGTCAGTGTTCACAGTCATCCCAGAGGTGTTTAATGGAGTTTATAAATCTGTAGCAGGCCACTAAAGATCTTCCACTCAAACTTATGTAATGTATGTCTTCATGGACTTTATGCACAGGAGGATTGTCCTGCTGGAACAGGTTTGGGGGTCCTAATTCAAGTGAAGGGAAAATGTAATATTATCACATCCAAAGACATCCTATATAATTGTAAGCCTCAGAACCATATATAGCTGGAGAAGTCAGGTGTCCCAATACTTTTGTTTCTATAATGTATGTATGGCTTGTCAAGAAAAACTTTGAGAGGACCTGGATTCAAAAAGGTAACACACATCAATGGGTGATGGTTATATATTATTATACACTGATCAATCATAATATAAAGACATTCATTATTATCCTCAAAGTTGATGTTAGAAGCAAGTAAAATGTTGCGTCATGGCAAAGGCTGGACCGTGTGGTCTGATCCAACAGACGAGCTCCTGTAGCTCAAACTGCTTAAGAAGTTCATGCTTTTAATGTTTGACGGGTCACAACTGTTTAGGCAGCAAAAGGGGGAACCAACACAATATTAGGCAGCTGGTCATAATGTTCTGCCTGAGTCTTCGTTTTACTGTTACTGATTTATCTGCTTGTCTATGTTTGCCACCTGAACCACTAATTCTAGCAACACTCTCACTCAAAGACAGTGGACATGACAATTTATTGTACATTATATTTTAATTTCAAATAATTAGTATTATATATCATTTGTACCGATTGGCCAGGCAGAGGGACCGAGCTGGGAAGGATGTGCTGCAAGTTAGAGCAATAAAGGATGGAGAGGGAAATGTGTTAACTAGTAAGGAGAGTGTGTTGAGAAGATGGAGGGAGTATTTTGAGCAGCTGATGAACGTTAAAAATTGAGAGAGAGAAGGTTGGATGGTGTGGAGTTGGTGAAGCGGGAAGAGGATAGGATTAGTAAGGAGGAAGTGAGTGCGGCAATTAAGAGGATAAAGAGTGGAAAGTCGGTTGGACCAGATGACATACCAATAGAAGCATGAAGATGTTTAGGAGAGATGGCAGTGGAGTTTGTAACAAGATTGTTTAAAAGAATTTTAAAAGGTGAGAGGATGCCTGAGGAATAGAGAAGGAGTTTGCTGGTACTGATCTTTAAGCATAAGGGAGATGTGCAGACCTGCAGTAACTACAGGGGAATTAAGTTGATCAGTGAAGTTATAGAAAAGAGTAGTGAAAGCTAGGCTAAGAGAAGGTATGGTTTCATGCCGAGGAAGAGCACTACAGAGGCATTATTTGCACGGGGGTGTTGATGGAGAAGTATACAGGGAGTGCAGAATTATTAGGCAAATGAGAATTTTTACCACATCATCCTCGTTATGCATGTTGTCTTACTCCAAGCTGTATAGGCTGGAAAGCCTACTACCAATTAAGCATATTAGGTGATGTGCATCTCTGTAATGAGAAGGGGTGTGGTCTAATGACATCAACACCCTATATCAGGTGTGCATAATTATTAGGCAACTTCCTTTCCTTTGGCAAAATGGGTCAAAAGAAGGACTTGACAGGCTCAGAAAAGTCAAAAATAGTGAGATATATTGCAGAGGGATGCAGCAGTCTTAAAATAGCCAAGCTTCTGAAGCGTGATCATCGAACAATCAAGCGTTTCATTCAAAATAGTCAACAGGGTCGCAAGAAGCGTGTGGAAAAACCAAGGCGCAAAATAACTGCCCGTGAACTGAGAAAAGTCAAGCGTGCAGCTGCCAAGATGCCACTTGCCACCAGTTTGGCCATATTTCAGAGCTGCAACATCACTGGAGTGCCCAAAAGCACAAGGTGTGCAATACTCAGAGACATGGCCAAGGTAAGAAAGGCAGAAAGTCGACCACCACTGAACAAGACACACAAGCTGAAACGTCAAGACTGGGCCAAGAAATATCTCAAGACTGATTTTTCTAAGGTTTTATGGACTGATGAAATGAGAATGAGTCTTGATGGGCCAGATGGATGGGCCCGTGGCTGGATTGGTAAAGGGCAGAGAGCTCCAGTCCGACTCAGACGCCAGCAAGGTGGAGGTGGAGTACTGGTTTGGGCTGGTATCATCAAAGATGAGCTTGTGGGGCCTTTTCGGGTTGAGGATGGAGTCAAGCTGAACTCCCAGTCCTACTGCCAGTTTCTGGAAGACACCTTCTTCAAGCAGTGGTACAGGAAGAAGTCTGCATCCTTCAAGAAAAACATGATTTTCATGCAGGACAATGCTCCATCACACACGTCCAAGTACTCCACAGCGTGGCTGGCAAGAAAGGGTATAAAAGAAGAAAATCGAATGATATGGCCTCCTTGTTCATCTGATCTGAACCCCATTGAGAACCTGTGGTCCATCATCAAATGTGCGATTTACAAGGAGGGAAAACAGTACACCTCTCTGAACAGTGTCTGGGAGGCTGTGGTTGCTGCTGCACGCAATGTTGATGGTGAACAGATCAAAACACTGACAGAATCCATGGATGGCAGGCTTTTGAGTGTCCTTGCAAAGAAAGGTGGCTATATTGGTCACTGATTTGTTTTTGTTTGGTTTTTGAATGTCAGAAATGTATATTTGTGAATGTTGAGATGTTATATTGGTTTCACTGGTAAAAATAAATAATTGAAATGGGTATAAATTTGTTTTTGTTAAGTTGCCTAATAATTATGCACAGTAATAGTCACCTGCACACACAGATATCCCCCTAAAATAGCTAAAACTAAAAACTACTTCCAGAAATATTCAGCTTTGATATTAATGAGTTTTTTGTGTTCATTGAGAACATGGTTGTTGTTCAAATTAAATCCTCAAATGAAATTAATCCTCAAAAATACAACTTGCCTAATAATTCTGCACTCCCTGTAGAGAAGGACAGAAGGATCTGCATTGTGTGTGGATTTAGAGAAAGCGTATGAACAGGGTGCCAAGAGAGGAGTTGTGGTATTGTATAAGGAAATCAGGTGTGTCAGAGAAGTATGTGAGGGTGGTGCAGAACATGTATTAAGACAGTGTGACGGCAGTAAAGTGTGCAGTAGGAACGACAGACTGGTGGAGGTTGGACTGCATTAAGGATCGGCTCTGAGTCCTGAGAGAAAAAACTATTGTGGTTTGAGGAAATCTATGCATACCACCATAAAGCAAGAGATTTTTTTTGCAGCAAATGATAAGATTTCCTCAGGGTATATGGTATAGGTCAGGCCCACCTGTATAAGCAGAGCGGCATGCTCGGGAGCTCCGTAACGCAGGTCGTGGCCGTTGATAGCAAGCACACGGTCATTGATCCGCAGACGGCCGTCTCGTGCCGCCAGACCTCCTTCGAGCAGGTGGAAGACGAAGACGCCGTGCTCGTCAGGTCGGCGAACGAGTTTGATCCCGAGCTGCTCATCGGGCACACTCTTCAGCAGGACTACATGCAGACTGTCGTCCCTCACGCTGCCGCCGGAGCTCGGGTACAGCAACTCGCCCGGCTGAGGGAGGTGGTGGTGGTGGTGGTGGTGATGGTGGTGCGCACGGTAACGGTGGCGCTGTTCACGCAGCACGGTCAGCCTAAGCAGCATGCAGGGACGCTTCAGGGCCGCAAGGGCGTAGCAGTGCGGGACGTTGGTGATGTCGATCCCGTTCACCTATTTGCAGACAATCACAGATAGAGGGATATACAACGAAAATATATTTAATATCGTATGCCATTTTTCAATTAAATAAAGCAGCCACAGAAGTTGAAATTGGAAAGTGTCGTAAACACAAGCTTTTTTTTTCTCGCGCCATATTGACGAGGCGTTTGCCAAACAGATGGCGGCGCACATGACGCCGCACACGTGCACTCATGCCAAGCTTGTATTACTGTACAATGAGGTCATTTTTAGACCACCCACCCACCTTCTCAACTCTTTTACATTTACACACACACACACACACACACTAACACATATATACCTTAAGGATCATGTCTCCGGGCAGCAGTCTTCCATCACGTGCAATGACGCCTTCTCTGTAGATGTCCTGGATAAGGATGCGCACAAGAGGCGTCTCATTTCCCCCTACAATGGTGATGGCCAACGGCTCACAGGGGTCCGAGCGCGTGATCTTAACCGTTGTGACCTCGCCATCCGGAATGAGATGATGAAGCTGAGGCAGAGCAAAAACTGTATGCAGAGAGAGAGAGAGAAAAAATATCATAGTGATTAAGCAGAAAGCTTGCTGACTAAAACACAAAAGCTCATTTTACTTATCAGTGTTATATTTTAGGTTTTTAACAAACATTCCAACATTTGTAGTTCACACTAGCTGTGTCTGATATGTGTATGTGGGACATATCTGACTAATCTCTGAATTTACTGTATTAAATCCTAATCCGATCTTCTTGCTGTCATATTAAAGCCCAAGTTGATTTTGACTCGAAAAATCATAAATGTCACACTTTCTCTTTTAATACACAATGAACAGTATATAATTAGTCTTTATATTCCACCAATATGGAATCTTGTTATAAAACAGAAAATTCTGAACAGATTTTTTCATATTCAAGATATTTTCACTATTTCTTTTTAAAAGAATTGCATGGTGTTGAAGTATGGGAATGGTAGCCATGTTTCCTTTCACTTTCTCAAAACTCAAGACTCCCAAAACTACTTGTTCAACCTCCACATCATGTCGTCACTTGTGCACACCGTAAAAACAATACATCGGTGCTTTGATCAAATTACGAATGCTTTGGTGCATTCATTTAATCAATTGTGTACAAGTGTCTGCTGTTTCCTACATTATCAGTTGTTTATGTTGATCAAAATATATGATACTGGTTTCACCTAAATAGTCTTAACCCCCTCAAACACCTTGGCATCTGTTCATTGTATAATAGTTGTCATCATCTGTCATTTAAAATTTCTATTAAACTTTTTTTTGTAAATGTGACTTGAATTGATGAATTGTGCAGATGAATCCTGAATGTCACTAATCAGCATCAGCATCAGATCAACCAATAATCAACTAGTTCTCTAAAACAGGTCAAAGGTGAATCTAGTGAACCTTCAATTGAAGAGTGTATAAAGACAGAGAAAAACAAAGATTTATAAATTCTAAAAATAGAACAACTAAGAAATGAACGGACACAAATACAGTACAGTAAAAGTGTGAATTCTGTCCGGTCTCTTGCAATCAATATAAATAAAAAATGCAATCGAATAAATACATTTTTGCTGCTGAAATTCATAGATGCCGTACAAAAGAAATTAAACTTTTGTGCATTTTCAATTACTGTAATCCAAACCAATATGTTGTTCTGTTTGTATAAATTGTTTTGACAAATGCATTTACTGATTTGCAAATATTAAGGATGATTCGAGAAGTGTTTCAAAGCAACTGAGAAAAACTGTAAGTTTCCACCATGATGTTTGACTGTGGGGATGAGGCAGTATGCTAACACCTTTCCTGTTCTCCGTATTACAGATGTTCTTCTGTTTCTCTGTTAAAAATTTCACAATTGGACTCCTATCCACAGAACATTTCTGCAGGTCATTCCCTTATTCTCTTATTCTTGTGTGTTTTTGATTTTTTTACCCAGTTTGTAGCATAGAAACAAAAGAAATTTGTGTCTTAAAAATAATAAAAGACGAGGAGCTTCAAAATTTTTTACACTGTATATCAGAGGTGGCAAAAGTACACACATCCTTTACTTAAGTGGAAGTACAGATACTCATGTTTTAAAATACTCAGGTAAAAGTTGAAGTACTGATTAAACTTTTTTACTTAAGTGAAAGTAAAGAAGTTTTGGCTCTGACATGTACTTAAGTAAAAAGTAGTTATTACTTCTACCTGTTTTAGCTGTTAACTGGACCTCACATCATAGAGAGAGAGAGAGAGAGAGAGAGAGAGAGAGAGATAGATAGATAGATAGATAGATAGATAGATAGATAGATAGATAGATAGATAGATAGATAGATAGATAGATAGATTAGATGGATGGATGGATGGATGGATGGATGTGATAGATGTGATAGCCTAATGGGTTAATGTCAGTATCCCCACAAGGATGAGTTTGAGAGTTTGATTCCTGGTTGCTGTGTTGGCAAATAAAACTTCTGGACCTTGTCCCCTCTGAAAACATTTCAATTCTGTCCTTTCTGTGTTGGATTAATTTATTGATTTCCTGGTCTTTAATGAAAGATAACTCCACCAAAAAAACGGCACTTCAGTAGTAGCTCAGTGGGTTAAGGCTTGTGCCTGAACATGGTCCTTAATATAGTTCACGCTGGTGTTAAGCTTTCAAAGCCAGTCCTATATGCCTTCTTTCTTACTGCGCTGGCATGAAACAAAGTATGAACCCTCCAAAAAGCACACATGCTTTTCAGCAGTGGTCGCTCAGTGGTTTAAGGCTTGTGCCTCATCTAAACATGCTTCCCAGTCTGATCTCTTCCATGGTTCAGTGGGTTAAGGCTGGTGCTTTGCTGATGGTGAAGATCAGGGTTTGAATCCTGCTTTCTGCCTGCTAGGTGTGATGTAGGTTATGTTCCTGCTTCCTAAATCTTTCTTTAGCTTTATATTCTTGTGTTGATGGTTTAAAGGTAGATAGACCTGCTCTAAACAACTTTGCTGGCCTGTCTTCCCTGATGGTTCAGTGGGTTAAATCAGGTTTCTTGCTTTTGGTGGGGTTCAGGGTTCGAATCCTGCTTTCTATCTGCCAGTCACGATCAGGATTCACTTCCTACATCTTTCTTTAGCAATATATTTTTGTTTTTAATGGGTTGAAAAGAAAGATAGACCTGCTCTAAATAAGCTTCCTAACCTGTCCTCAACAATGGTTTAATGGGTTAAGGTTGGTATCTTGCTGGTGGTGGGGATCATGGTTCAAATCCTGCTTTCTTCCTGTTATTTACAATGTGTGTTCAACTTGTGCTACGTACATCTGTATTTGCTTCCTACATCTTTCTTTAGCGTTAAATTCTTTGGTTGATGGTTTGAAAAGAATGATAGACCTGCTCTAATCAAGCTTCCCATCCTGTTTTTTTCTGAGGGCTTAGTGGGTTAAGGCTGGTACTTTGCTAATGTTGGTGGTCAGGGTTCAAACCTGGCTTTCTGTCTGCTAGTCATGAGGTAGGTTAAATTCCTGATTCCTACATCTTAATATTCTTGTTTTGATGGGTTTAAAAGAAAGATAGACCTGCTTTAAATAAACTTCCCAGCTTGGCCTTCCTGATGGTTCAGTGGGTTAATGCTGGTCCCTTGCTATTGGTGAGAGTCAGGGTTCGAATCCTGCTTCATACCTGCTAGTCACGTCATGGGTTTGCTTCCTATGTCTGTCTTTAGCATTATATGCTTGTGTTGATGGTTTGAAAGAAAAGATAGACCTGCTCTAAACAATCATCGCAGCCGGTCCTTCCCGATGGTTCAGTGGGTTAAGACTGGTATTTCGCTGTTGGTGGGGTTCAGGGTTCGAATCCTGCTTTCTGTGTTTCTGTCTGGTCTGAATTTCTTGCTTTGAATCATGAAACAAACGATAAACCCCCCAAAAAAAGAAGGTATGTTGTGGGACTTGATGGCTTTGTGCTAAAAGCCTTGCCTCTGAGTTCAGAGGTTGCTGGTTTGAATCTGGCTTGTCCCCACACTGGGTAAGCTGTGTGGAAAGAAATGTCTGGTGAGCACTGAGGTAGTTGACCCTAAACAAAGGTTGTGAATACCTGCTGTTTCACAGCCTCAGAAAAAGTGAGGGTGATAGGTTTTGGCAAAATTTTTCCCTATATGCGAAACTAAGTCGATACTTTTTTGAACGTTTTTGCTTCATAACCCCCTGTTTTCAGCTTCTCAGACACCAGGGGGGCAGATGCCCGGATATTACCCCCCTGCTTTAGGATACGCCCTCCGAAACCACATCCAACCTTCACGCAGCCATTTCTGACACCTTCCTTACTACAGCCAACGGAACCTTCCACACTCTTAACTTTGAGCCCTGGCCGGGGTTTGAACCAGCAACCTCTCAACCCAGAGGTAAAGCTCTTCCAATTGAGCCACAGGATCTCCTACAAGAACCTGATTTTTAAGACCTTTTTTGATTCTTTTTAAAAACTTTTTAAACAATTTAAAGGAAAGCTAAGGGGTAGGAATCAAACCAGGTGAGTCAGATAGCAGCAACCACTTCACTAACCATTACACCAACACAGGAGAAGCAAACAAGCCTTTGCTTATTGGACTCTTGGCTTTTCTATAGTTAGGAGACCACTGTTTTCTCTTAGATCATGATGGTAGAGGGTCAAAACTTCTCCTTCCTGTACATTCTCTCAGTAACTCGAAGTCTATGAGCAGTGACTCAGGTACAAGAACCACATCTCCAACACCTGCAACACTGATATACCATGATTTACCAGCAACCAATTTTAATGATCTTTCATTGTTCTGTTTTTAAAAACTTTTATAATGTTCAATATGAAACTAGAGGTAAGAATCAAACCAGGGAAGTCTTTCATCATAGATCACTAATGGCATTACTTCAAAACTCAAAACTTTGTTAGACATGTAAATAAGCAGGAAAGACAGAGACAAAGACGAAGAGACACAGACACAGCTTTAGAAAGAGTGAGAAACAAATAGAGAGACAGCAAGAGAGAGACATATACAGTGAGACAGAGACATTTACTAATAGAGACACAGAGACAATTAGATAGAGAAAATAGAGAGACAAAGATAGCGAGATATAGCCACTTCCTGTTGGAAGTGTTTATCCCGAGCGACTCTTAATGATCTCATTTACTAAATGAGCAGTAGTGAGTTAAGTGCTTGCTCAGGTGCCTAAAACTGGCAGCTTGGAGGTGTTAAAGATGTATCATATGTACAGCATGTGATTAAGCACTAACTCCCTCTGTCTCATCCACATTAACCCCAAACTTCTTACTGCCTTCTGTGGTGAGTGAGAGTCAGGACTTTATACACCAGTGGATTGAAAAAGATGCGCAGTAACAGGAAATCGGTTGTTCGGCTGAAATCCGCGCGCAGTGAAAATAAAAAAATAATATTTCACCAAATCAATGGATTAAAACTAAAGTAACGAGTCTGTTTTAAAAATGTAAGAAGTAAAAAGTACAGATATTTGTGTAAAAATGTAATGAGTAAAAGTAAAAAGTTGTCTGAAAAATAAATAGTGGAGTAAAGTACTGATACCAGAAAAATCTACTTAAGTACAGTAACAAAGTATTTGTACTTCATTACTTCCCACCTCTGCTGTATATGATATGGATTCAAAAATCAAGGTATGGATTGAGAACATGTGGTTTATGCTATTTGTTATCATGCAAACACACTGGATAGAGCTAAGAGAAGGGGGGCTTAGAACATAAATAATTGTTTATATATGGAAAGAGTTTGGAAGAAATACACAGTGAAACCAAGCTCGATGGCAAATGCAGCCAAGCATCCTGTTTAATTTGTATGAGGAAATTAAACAGGATGAAACTGATTCTCGTTTGTTAACCAAGCTTTTAATTAAAATCAAGGATTCAGTCACATCTCTGTACGCCAGGTTGACTACGTTCATTATTTTGCAAATTCAAAGCTGCAGCATGCATTTGAAAATAATGTTTCTTGCCCTATTACAGGAAATGTGTGAAAAGAGGTTAAGTGGATAAATTCATGATATAAGGTTAAGTAAATAAACAACACTTTGTAGACAATCAGACAGACAGACAGACAACTCGTTATTGTCTTCTTTTGGCTCAAATATTTATTTTTTTTCTTTCTTTTCTCCAACTTGTTTTCTTTCTTTCATAGTCAATTTTTGCTCAAACATCATAGTGTGAGCAGGCAAAGCTCATTACTTTAACTACTGCCTGGGGCATTCCTTAACGCACACACACGCACACACACGCGCGCACAGACACACACACACACACACACACACACACACACACACACACACACACACACACAAGTTTGTCCTATTACCCTTGTGAGGACCTTATAATAATAATTATTCATGTAGCTAAAGAATAATGTCCCTTTACCTAAATCTAACCTTAAACATACCTCAATGAGCATAAGACATCTTCTGAATGATGCTTGTTCATGGGAACAAGATGAACTAAACCAAGATATTAAAAACAAAGACACAACCCTCTCCTGACAAACCTATATTCTTTTTTATACATTTTATTTCCTCTATTTATTCAGTCTGTCTTTTACTTTTCTATCTTAGTCCCTTCTCCTGTTTCTTCTCCTCTGTGTATTTCCATCTCTGCATGCGTCTTGTCTTGTCTTTAACTCTCTTTCTCTCTCTCTCTCTCTCTCTCTCTCTCTCTCTCTCTCTCTCTCTCTCTCTCTGTTTCTCATCAGCCTTCTGTTTGCCCCATCTGCATTATTTAAGGAACATATGCTGTAGCTGTGCTCAGGACCTTTGACCCAGCCTGTCACCCACTGACACACTCTCAGATACACACACACACACACACACACTCACCCTCTTGTGGCATGTTGGCGTTTCTGAGGTTATCTCTTTCCTCAGGGTTGTCGTGGACCACCGCTGTGCCGCTTTTGGTTCTCCTGAGAACGCTAAAGGCCCTGTTCAGACGCCGGAATGAACGACTCCTCACAGACGAGCGGTCGAAATTACGAACTAACAAAGGAGAACGGAGAAGAATCAGAGTCAGACTGTGAACAAAAACATACCGGGAATCGTCCAGAACACTTCTAGAGCAGCTGCTTAGAGGAGCCCAGTGTTAGCCAATTACACTTAAGGGGAAAGGCGAACCACATCAACAAACAAGATCTCATGGTGTTTTATTTAAAAGTATGTATACACATATCTATATCTATATCTATATCTATATCTATATCTATATCTATATATCTATATATATATATACATATATATATATATATATATATATATATATATATATATATATATATATATATATATATATATATATATATATATAAATATATGTGTGTGTGTGTGTGTGTGTGTGTGTGTGTGTGTGTGTTTATATATACAGTACAGACCAAAAGTTTGGACACACCTGCTCATTCAAAGAGTTTTCTTTATTTTCATGACTATGAAAATTGTAGATTCACACTGAAGGCATCAAAACTATGAATTAACACGTGGAATTATATACATAACAAAAAATTGTGAACAGCTGAACATATGTCATATAGTAGGTTCTTCAAAGTAGGCATCAAGAGAATGCCAAGAGTGTGCAAAGCAGTAATCTAAGCAAAAGGTGGCTACTTTGGAGAACCTACAATATGTTTTTCTGAGTCACATTAAAGACTCGGGACCCATCGCTAATATATAGTTCAGTTCAGTGTTTGGGTTTGGAATACCTTTAGGCTTGTGTGGCTTGTCACTGAAATAAACTTTGGCTTTATATGTACCTAGTGATGCGCCCACTCACTTCCAACACACACACACACACACACACACACACACACACACACACACACACACACACACACACACACACACACACACACACACACACACACACTGAAGAATATAGCTCAGACAGCAGCACTGCTCTTAAAAGTAGAGAGCCCTGAGGCTGACAGCCCATTCTACTGCACTATCATGCGGTTTTGCTTTCCCCTCAACTAAAGTGCTGCTGTTGCACCATTTTCCTCCCTAAAGGAGTATCTGAGTCTCAGATTTTTTACATTTTTTGGCATTTTTTGTGGCATCCCATTCTTTTTTAACCTTTATACACACCATGTTTGGTTCATAAATATATGAGATACTTGTAAAGAAATCATTTTTTTTTAAAGTGACAATGGGTCACTGAGCATTTACACAAATGTCAGATGCTTGAAAAAATGGATCGCGTAAGTAAAGGAGAGAGGGCGAAAGGGAATGCGT
>JBCEWE010000159.1:4872288-4887288 GCA_039877035.1 Silurus lanzhouensis | reverse complement strand
CAGACAAAGGCACGTGGCCTACAGACACTCGGTCGATGCCCTGGGGATTCAGTGCAAAATGAAATACAGTTTGTCTCACTTTTCTTGGCAGGCTACACCTTGGTAGCTTTGAGAGAGAGAAAATCGGAGAGAGAGGGAATAACTAAATGTGAGAGGTTTGAACGGGTGCATGATTTGCAGTGAATGAGTGAGAGTGAATAAATGATTTACAGTGAGTGATTGATTTAAATGAGTGGGTGTGTGAGTGAGTGAGTGAGCAAAAGTGAGTAAGTGAATGAGTGAGTGAATGAGTGATTTACAGTGAGTAAATAAGTGATTGATTATAAAATACTACTAATACTTATAAAATACTACTACTGACGTATAAAGCACTTCTCACTTCTCACTAAAGAACTGTCTCATGCTGCAGTATCTGAGTGAACTTCTGTACCATTATGATCCCACACACCTACTTAGATCAAAAGGTGCAGGCTGTTTGTTGGTACCTCAAATAATGAAGACTACAGCAGAGGGCAGATATTTCTGTTATAAAGCCCAACAGTTATAGTACAGCCTTCCAATTAGTGTTCGGGACTCGGACACAGTCTCAGTGTTCAAGTCGAGGTTGAAAGCATATTTATTTAGTCAAGCCTTTTATCATTAGATATGTTCTTAGGTAAAGGCTCAGATCTGGAGGAAACATGGATATAGAGTGTTTGGTGAACTCGGATATTTGTATGCTGTCGTCCCCTCACTCTCACACGTTCACTCAGGTTTGTTGACGGTGGTGTGGTGGGTCGTCTCTTATCCCAGAGATCCCTCATGTCTGTGTTACCTTCTGGCTCTTCTTTCTAGTTATGTTGCCATAGCGAGTCTTGCCGGAGTCCAAACTGCACAGTGACATTAACTTTCATACACCATAAGGACACTTAATAATCCATAATCTTCTCATCAACAGCCTGAGAATCCAGAAATTACGGAGTAAGAACAGGAGCTTTGGGGAAGGAGTTTCATGTCAAAAGTCTGCTACACTGACACAGTTTGCATCTGATCACCATCACTGCACACCTCAACATCGCCAAGCTGTAGTAATTGCCATTCGGTGCCACCCAGATGAGGATGGGTTTCCTCTTGAGTCTAGTTCCTCTGAAGGTTTATTCCTTTTGCCATCTTGAAGAGTTTTTCCTTGCCACAGTCACCACAGGCTAGCACAAAAACAGTTTTCTCCCGCAGGCTATAATCAGACTAATCAATTAAAAAATTAATAACTACACATTGTCCATCATAACTCATACATTTATACATAAAATCTGAAAATCTTTGTATGTATGTGTGTGTGTGTGTGTTCACACAAGTGGACATATTATTGCATTTTAACTTTCTAGCTGCAGGACCGGTATCACAGATACTAAAAAAAAACAACAACAAAAAAATGCATTCCCAGCAAAAATTCAAGGTTGCGTTTTGCATCCCAGACTAGCTTTTCTCAGTCCCAGACTCTCTCTCTCTTTCTCTCTCTCTCTCTTTCTGTCTCTCTCTTTCTATTTATCTCTTGCTCTCTTTCTCACCCATGCACCTGGATCATATTACAGCTGTGCCTGTGGGAAAGCATAAAATGAAACTATTTTGCAAGCAAAAGGACTTTTTTTTGTTTGTTATCCAGCAGCTTATTTATTTCCCGGCCTCTTCTCATCATGACACACACACACACACACACACACACACACACACACACACACACACACACACACACACACACACACACCGACCACAGGTGCTTCTTAAACTTAAAAATAGAATTACTGCAGCCACTAAAAAAAGATTTTTTTTCTCATTGTTGGACCTACTGTATGTATGTATTTGGGGTTAAGATGAAAAAATCTATTCAAGATTCTGGAGTGTTGGATGTGATAAATCTAGGGCACGCTTCAAACCGGCGCGCAAGATACAGTTTCTAGGACGACGTGCCCTTCTGAGACAAGAATAATCTCATTGTTCTTCAGTGACACAGCACTGTATTAATAAACCGTATTCAAATACGAAAGCTACAGTAAGTGCACTTTAACAGCACGTACAGGAAAAAAATCTCTGAAGAATCCTGCAGTAATACATGACAGCCCTTAAAATGGTATTAGTTTCTATTCAGGAGGAATTCTGAAATAAAGTTTTAAAAAATAGAATCTAGTAGCGACTTGTTCTCTTTCGAAAGGAGCACACAAATTCTTCTGACACACTACTCTTTCAGGTAAACGAGTCCCTCCGGAGACTGACTGGAAGGAAAAGAAAAACTACTGCTAATCGAGCTAACAAAACACATTAATTGTTTTTCAGTGGAAAAAAAGAGGGATGATGAGAAAGAAGCAGGGAAATCATTCATTTTGTATAAGTAAGCAAATTTAAGCATATCACAGTACCCTAATGAAATCGGTGTGTATTTAGAACGTGTGTATCATTTATTTCCAGTTCAATGTTTGCATATATTTGTGTAGACACATGGCCATTTCGTAGCCCTGTTTCCCCGTTTCAATGTTAATTAAGGGCCACAGAAAGGAAAAAAAAAAACACAGACAGAGGCAGAGAAAGACAGAAACAAATACAGAGACAGAGAAAAAGAGAGAAAGAAAGGTAGATAAGCAGTCCTGCTCCTTCAGTAAGGGGCTTAGGCTGGCGTTAATTAAAATTGGCTTCCGCACCAGAGATAAAGATGCAGTCTGGTTTCTGAAGCCTTCAGTCACATCGCACACTTCATAAGCCCAATCTTTACCTGATTAACCTTAAACAAAAGTTTTCGGCCTCTATGGTTATATAATAACAATCACATTTCATATTGAATAGTATATTCATAACCGGGTGGATTCTCAGAGAAAGATTTTCACTGTATATTGTACCAGGCTGTACATTCCTGTACATTTTGTCATTGATGGTGATTATCATCATCATCATCATCATCATCATCATGTACTGAAGTGTAAGAAAACTTTGGGTTATTGTATAACTTTTAAGCATCAATGTGCTTCTTAAGCACAACGAACATGCAAATATGAAGAAAAAAACAAAAATTTATGCATCGCTCTAATTATATATAATTGTATCTAATTATTAATTAATTAAGTGGTGTTTCTCTTCCTGGTATATTGACAAAATTTTGCTCCAATGTCCTTTGAACAGTTGTTAAAAAGCTTAATTTTATTTATTTTTTTAGGTAAAAATGCTGGCCGATATAATCATATATACACACACAGGTAGTCCGCGACCTTCGATAAAGATGCATCATTGTAACTCGAAAATATTGTAAGCCTACTTTGTAATTCACTGCATAATTTAGCAAAACAGTGCCATATAAACTTTAATAAGTTTATTATACGTAATATACGTATAACGTTAATAAATTTAGTGCTGTTCAAATTCATTTGCGTTAAACGTTTCAGAACCATTTTTGTATCTTCTCAAGGGACAATAATATAGAAATAAAATATATCCTTTAGAGTAGTCAGTGTGCAGCTTGTATAGTGGTACAGGTTTACTGTCCTCTGAAAATAACTCAACATACAGCCATTATTGTCCAAATACCGGGAAACAACATGAGTGAACATGTCAAAACCAAGTGTGAATATTGTGTGTGAGCACCATTGTTATGTAGCACTGCCTTAATTCTACTGGGCATGAAATTCCATAATGACACCACAGAGCTGCTGGATGTTTAGTACTTCATACCTTCTGTATCCTCAGCACAGGCAGTAGTCAACTTGCAGTGTGATCGGGGTCGTTATTATTTTGGAAAACTATCGTTCGGCCCAGTTTCTAAGGTCATGTTCTGCTTCAGAATATCACAGTACATGTTGGAACCCATGTTTCCGAGTGGAACCCCTCTTGGAAAACCCCTGTATGACCCTGACCACTGTACTGTAACTCAGTTTCAGGGTGTTACTGATCTTATAGTCTCGGCATCTTTGTAGAGAGCAACAATTATAATTGTTGTAATCCTCAGAGAGTCTTTACCATGATGTGCATGTTGAACATCCAGTGGTCAGTATGAGAGAATTGTACCCAAAGCACCACATTTTAACTTCTCTAATACAAGATACACAAATTTGTATGGTCCTGTGAAGCAGACAAAAACATGAACATGATGAATAGGACATTTATATCGCTTTGTACGATTACACGACGTACAACTGTTATCACTCGGGGTGTACTCACTTTTGTTGGCAGTTATTTAAAAAATAATGGCTGCATGTTGAGATATTTTTTAGAGGACAGTAAACCTGTATTGCTACAAAAGCTGTACATTGACTACTGTAAAATATATCCAAGTTTCATTTCTATGGTATTGTCCCTTGAGAAGATATAATAAAAAATGTCAGGGGTGTACTCAGTTCTGTGAGATACTGTATATATATATATATATATATATATATATACACCACAAAGCAACATTTTATTGTCTCAATTCTGAAGTATAACATTATTAGTTCTCTGGCTGAAAAATAGAGCTATAAAAGGATGTGGTGTGTATTTAATGCACATACACTCTCTATCTTGTCCTCTATCTGATCTCTCTCTCTCTCTCTCTCTCTCTCTCTCTCTCTCTCTCTCTCTCTCTCTCTCTCTCTCTCTCTCTCACACACACACACACACACACACACACACACACACACACACACACACACACACAGAGTCTGAAACATATGGGTTTTCAGTAGGGCACAGAGCCACACTGAGATAGATTAAAACACACACACACACACACACACACACACACACACACACACACACACACACACACACACACACACACACACACACACACACACACACACACACTGTCTCTACATGTTGCAATCCCTCCATCTTTATCATTCATATCCATCCCCCACTACATCCATATTTGATCCCTCACCCATACTCATGTCACTCCAATTCTACATGATCCATCCTGTATTTCACACACTGTCTCATCTACCTCTTTCTCATTTCTGATATACACATGCTTTTCTTTTCTCTCCACCACTTTATCTCTTCCTGTAAGCTTTTCATTTTCCTATCACTTTCATATTCCCAAAGATACCTTAGATAGCAGTCTATTATTTTTCTACTTTACTGTTTGATTGCAAGAAGGTTTCACACTTCACTCTTGCTCTCATGATTTCCCCATGATCCAGTTATAAAGATTGTTTGACCTCTGGATGACCTTTGAGTATAAGAAATAAACAGAACTATATTTGAAAATACACCCAGGACTGCAAATCTACTTCTTTTTATCCAGACAGAGATGGAAAGGTCAGCAATATCCTATTCATCAAAACAAGACCAGTGCCCTAATCCTCTTTTTGGGGAGAATCATCACGAATCAGCCCGAATACTGTTTACAACACACACACACACACACACACACACACACACACACACACACACACACACACACACACACACACACACACACACACACACACACACACACACAGTAGCTCATTGAGTGTTGTGTATAGGTAAAATATTCACAACCAGGGTTTATTAATGTGCCCTGTCTTGGCCTTAATCCTACATAGGGGTGATGGGAAGGTGCTTTGAATGTTGATGATGCTAAAGGTGATGATGAGAACAAACACTTAAAGTATCATCTTGAATACATGTACACTATAAGGATAAACGTTTTTAATTTGAAATGTGCTTTTTGAACATCCAAATCCACATTTAATCCCTATTCATTGTTTTAATATAACCTCCTCTCTTTTGGGAAGATGTTCCACTAGATTTTGGAGGGGGCTTGTGGAGATTTGTGGAGATTCATTCAGCTACAAGGTTGTGGGTAAAGTCAGGGTTCAGGTGTTCAATAGGATTGAGATCAGATCTCTAGAGCAGGAGCTTTTCCACTCCATCCTATGCAAACCATAGTCCACCTGGCTTTGTGCACTGGTGCATTGTCATGCTGGAGCAGGTTTGGGTCTCGTAGTAGAGAAGCAAGGATAAAATGTCATGCTACTGCATCCAATGGCATCCTATACAATTGTGTGCCTCCAATCTTGTGGGAACAGTTTGGGGAAGAGCCACATATGAATGGAAAAACAGTTGTCCCAATACTTTTGCCTATATAGTGTATTTTTATACGTTCTGTAGTGCTGTAATCAGTATTCTAGACTTTTAGACTCTGTAGTTTTGCACATTTCGAAACATTTATGCCTATATGCATATTTAAAGGCTTAAAGATTAGAAACAGGTTTAGAAACCTGCATTTGCATTTAATCTCGTGGTGGGAAAATACCCAAGTAGGACACAGTAATGTCACAGACAAGCGGCCACATATATTATCAGTATATTATAATTACTATTACATTTACACAGGTCTACAAAGTCTCTATAATCCATTTAGACACTATTTCAAATCATACTCATACTGATATTTCTGTTATGCTTATAATCATAGAAGAAATACAACTGCTTTGGGATCTACTCTGATGTATTACCCACATATTGCATTAATATAACTTCTTATATATATATATACAGTGCCCTCCACAATTATTGGCACCCCTGTTTAAGATGTGGTCGTGGACTTCTAAAAATTCTCCTTTTTTTTAAAACAACATAAAACCCAAATGCAAAAAAAGAGAAAAATCCAACCTTTCATTTAAGTACATTACTTTGGTGGTAAAAAAATCACACATTTAGAAAAAAAAAAAAAACTTGAAATCATGTGTGCCACAATTATTAGCACCCCTGATGTTAATACTTTGTACAACCTCCTTTTGCCAACAAGACAGCACTTAATCTCCTCCTATAACATTTCACAAGATTGGAGAACACAGAGAGAGGGATTTTTGACCATTCTTCTTTGCACAATCTTTCTAGATCATCCAGTGTCCTGGGTCCTCTCTTATGCACTCTTCTCTTTAGCTCGCCCCACAGGTTTTCGATTGGGTTGAGGTCTGGGGACTGAGATGGCCATGGGAGGACCTTGAGTTTGTGACTGCTGAACCACTTTTGTGTAGATTTTGCCACATGTTTTGGATCATTATCCTGCTGAAAGACCCAATGACGACCCATCTTCAGCTTTCTGGCAGAGGCCATCAGGTTTTTATTTAAAATATCCTGGTACTTCAAAGCGTTCATAATGCCATGCACCCTAACAAGGTTCCCAGGGCCTTTGGAAGAGAAACAGGCCCACAGCATCACAGATCCTCCACCATACTTCACGGTGGGCATAAGGTGCTTTTCGGCATACTCATCTTTTGTTTTACGCCAGACCCCCTTAGAGTGTTTGTTGCCAAAAAGCTCAATCTTAGTCTCATCTGACCAAAGCACACGATCCCAGTTGAAGTCCCAGTACCGCTTAGCAAACTCCAGACGTTTACGTTTGTGAGTGTTAGTGAGAAAAGGCTTTTTCCTTGCATGCCTCCCAAACAGCTTGTTGGCATGTAGAGAGCGTCTGATGGTTGTTTTGGAGACTCTGTGACCCCAAGATGCCACTCTTTGATGCAATTCTGTGACGGTGAGCTTGGGAAATTTTTTTACTTCTCTTACCATCCTCCTCACTGTGCGTTGTGGCAAGATAAACTTGGGACCTCTTCCAGCCTTGTTTGTCACTGTTCCAGTTGTTTTAAACTTCTTAATGATTCCTCTGACTGTAGATACCGGCAAGTTAAGGCGAGTGGCTATTTTCTTGTAGCCATTGCCTGACTTATGAAGGTCGACACACATCTGCCTTACTTGAATGGTGTGTTCTCTTGTCTTTGCCATGTTGACAAATGGGTAAGAGAATTAGGCCTCTGTGTCACGTCATATTTATACCCCAGGGAAACAGGAAATCATGAATTACTAATTAAAAGTCCCTAGATACCCTGACCAACCTTAGCAACTACAGAAAAATATATAAAAAAAAAAAACAATTAAATTTTTCAGAGGAATTGTTAGGGGTGCCAATAATTGTGGCACACATGATTTCAAGTTTTTTTTTTTTTTCTAAATGTGTGATTTTTTTACCACCAAAGTAATGTACTTAAATGAAAGGTTGGATTTTTCTCTTTTTTTGCATTTGGGTTCTATGTTGTTTTAAAAAAAAGGAGAATTTTTAGAAGTCCACGACCACATCTTAAACAGGGGTGCCAATAATTGTGGAGGGCACTATATATATATATATATATATATATATATATATATATATATATATATATATATATATATATATATATATACACACACACACACACACACACATTGTACTTGCTCAGCTTTTGCACATTTTTACACTGCAAGAGCCTTCATATTTATTAGCTGTACATTTATCCACTTATATATTACATGCTGAGAATATGTATATGTATTTATTTGCACTTGTCAATTTGCACAATTGCTACTATTGTAAATGTGTGTAGTAAAGATCAGTGCACTAATAGAAGTGCTTTAGATAGGACAAGTCTATATCGATATAAGATCCATTTGGTTTAACTGTACACTTTACTGTATACAACTGAGAAAACAACAGAATTTTCCATGAAATAGAAAATTTTGACGTCTTACAGCAGACAGCAACAGAGGCTAAAAGATGTGCTGTGGGGACGGGAATCATCCAGAAGTAGTTTGTAACATAATATTTTTCAACTTAGCCGGTGATGTGTTTATGGCACACACGGGTCTCGGTGAAACACTGTTGTAGGTTTGTTTACCTCTTTGTGGCACACTTTCTTCACCTTTAATCCATTTATGCTAGTATGCTAAACAAGATAAAAAAAAGAGCACCCCACACACACCCACACCCACACTAACACTCACACACACACACACACACACACACACACACACACACACACACACACACACACACACACACACACACAAAACGAGAGGACAGTGGTGTATTCATAATAGCTCACTGTCAATAGTCAACCAGTTTCCCAGGAAAAGGTCCCAGCAAAGCAACACTGAGACATTAAATCATGCTAGCACTGCGTGTGATCAGCACTCTACTCAGTGTATGCACTGTACACACACACACACACACACACACACACACACACACACACACACACACACACACACACACACTGCAGCAGTTAGTAGATAGATAGAAGTAGACTACAGCACTGCACCAGCACACAGAGGACAGACCAGCTCTGATCTGTTTAATTACTCTGATGTGCTTAACTGGGGAAGATTGCTGCACACACACACAATCAGTTGCTGTGATATTTATCAAAGGAGCTGTCTTCCGTATCCACAGGAGAAACAACCAGAGAAAAACGTTTAGCAAACTTTAGAAGGACCGTGGAAAAATAGAACCTGAATGAACATAGATTGGGGAAATGAGACACATGAGTTTCCACAATACTTTTCCGTTTCTTTTTTTCATTTCGAGACGAGGCCACTGGAGCTTTAATTAGCTCTCTGGAGATAATTCAGTCTCGCAGAAGCCTTCCCGTCTTTGAGCGTCTCCGAGGAATCATTATTAGCTTTATGATAGCGGAATTTGTGCTTCAAAACGTAGGCGGCGTCTCTTCGCCTGAATCCTAATGATTTCGGTTTGACTTTCTCTGAGTGAAAGGTGAAAGATGAAAACGACGGCATGAAAGACGAGTGCGACTCGTTCAACGAGGTGGATTTAAGTCAGTAATTAATGCACACACGCCGAGAGCCCTTCCTATGGCTGCCCTGCGGTTTGATGGGGCACGCCCGATTCAGGGCATCATACACCAGTGCCTACAAGGGCAATTACTTACTATAGGTCTCACCTTTTCCGCCTCTCTCTCTCTCTCTCTCTTTACCCGCAAATGCGGACACATTCTGTTTCTTGCTCTCTATCATCCAAACCCATTACCCTATGCCTTTTTCGATTTCAATACTTTCTGACAAGCGCTCCCATGCTGAAAATAAAGCCGCTGCATACCTTTATAACGTATGCACTTCATCATGAACTGCTACAGAAAAGCCTACGCGAGGCTTGTAACGTCTCGCAAGACTAACGATTTTCGATAATTATGACACTTTGTAGAGTATCTGATTTGTCCCTTGGTGGAAAATGTATGGACGGGTAATAACATTACTGTATTAGCTTTATAGCTCACGGTCAATCGATCAATGGTTTTACTTTTTTTAAGTTGGACATAGAAGACAGAACTTACTACTGTCTAGTAATTAATTAAATCATTTATTTATTTATTTATTTAATCCATGTGACTTCATAAAAGGGGGTGTAGTCAATATTTTCTATTCCTTTATATTTATTGGCTGTACATTCATTTACTTTATATTATATGCTGTACATATATTTGTATATTTATTTGCACTTCTCGTAAATGCTAAACTGCATTTCGTTGCTGTGTACCTGTAATAGACAATGACAAAGTTTCTATCTATCTATCTATCTATCTATCTATCTATCTATCTATCTATCTATCTATCTATCTATCTATCTATCTATCTATCTATCTATCTATAACAAATTGAGTATAAGGTTCAACAAGTAAATGTGTATCTATTTAACTCATTTCAGGTTGTGAAATGGACGATCAGGTTCATTTGGACAGTTTTAAAAACACAATAATATAATGCTAATATATGCAAGAATGGATGCACGAATGACCTCCGAGCTATGGTTCAGTAAAAGGTTTAGCATCGGAAAATATCGTGTGTAATGAAGAGCACATTGCTGGGGTCTTCTGAAAATGCAGAAAAAAATGTAACAGAAATCCATAGTTAAAGTCTATTTACAGATGAGACACCATAGAATTTGTATTGAATGCTTAGAGTGTTAGAAATTGTTTCTCATATGTATAGTATGTAGTCGAAGCAATTTTTTCTTGAAATGTACTATATATGGTACACTTTTAATACTCTCTTTGTTTGGAGTTCTACACTTCTATTGGACTAAAATTAACTACAATATTTACTTCATGGTGTTTTTCTCAGATTTTTTCATTTTGTAAAGTAACATGTCAGCGTAGAAACGTGATGAAACGTGTCATTGAGGGGGAAAACAAAATGTCCAAACCAATAAAAATATGTATCTCAAATCTCAAAAATTGAAAGAGTACGGTATGCTTTTTTAGGCTACATACACATTAATCTACAGCCATGTACCACGTACACTGGCTTTTTCCTTAAAAATTGTCCACAAACAAAACATCCCCATTAAAATATAAGACTCTCTGGACTGTTTTAGGGACTTAATTACTTGTCCAGATCTTTGATTGAACTCACAGAGGTCTGATTCGTTCCTGGATATGTTTTGACATGCCCTGAAAATTGTTCTTATTTCAGTTACCTATAGCATACCAACCTTTTTTTGGCAATTATCTTAATGACTCACTACTCTATACTAACATGTTCTGCTACAATAATATATGACTGACATGCATATACATGTTTGTGTTTTTGAGATTTGTGACTAAATGTTGCTTATATTTTAAAGAAAAGAAAAATCCACAGATTGTACAAAGTATCATTAACGTTAACAAACTGAGCCTTTGTTTTTGAGCCGAACGGATCACTTGACTCCCTCGTCGTTTTTTGAGAATCTCAGATTTCCAATCTACAACACTATAACGCTGTTCTTTTCGCAAATGTTATGCAGCTTGTAGAGGGTTTAATTATAGTTTTCCTTCACATGTAGATTTTTAAACGTATGTTTAGCTTTATTAAATGGTAAGAAGCTTAGATGTGATTAGAGAAAAGAAAATGTGACGAGACTTTAATTAGCAGCTGCTGTGGAATTTAGCAAAGAGAAAATGAATAGAATATTAGACATGGCAGTACAAAACAGGTGGAAGTCTAAAAGCAAACAGCAGCATTATTTTGATTGTCCTTCACTCAGCCTCTCTTTCTCTTTTGCACTCTTTCTCTCTTACTTGCTTTTACATGCACAAACATTTCTCAACCCTGCTTTTCTCAACCCTGAAACATTCCCCTTGTTGATTAGAAATGCCGAGAGTGTGTTTTTGTGGTTGTGCAAGCCTGAATATGTACATCCTCCTTCATGTTCAGGAGAAACTGCAGGGTGGAATATGTGTGTTTATGGAATATGGTGTTTGTGTCTAGTTTATTAGTCCATGCTTCATTGCTTCACTTGGATTAATTACTTATTTACTCACACATGATGCTTGCAGAGAACATCACAGCCACAGGCGTGAAACTGTGAGAATCTATTTAAAAATGTGCATGTTTTTAATGATTATATCATCGTATGACTTTGTTGTCTGTGTCACATATGCTGAAGATCAAGAGCCTTGATAGTCTTGATAGTCTTGATAGTCTAGATAGATAGATAGATAGATAGATAGATAGATAGATAGATAGATAGATAGATAGATAGATAGATAGATAGATAAAGTTAAACCACACAAGCTGACATGTACTGTATGTATGCAATTATCTATCTATCTATCTATCTATCTATCTATCTATCTATCTATCTATCTATCTATCTATCTATCTATCTATCTATCTATCTATCTATCTATCTATCTATCTATCTATCTATCTATCTATCCAGACTACATGATCTACATCTACATCTATGATCTACATCATAATGGTTATTATTTTTGCTCTTTATGAGAATTCAGATGAAAAATTGATTCTGAACTTCTCCTTTGATAAGTTGATACGTTTGTCTGTTCAACCTATTAAGTGTGAGTCCTCAAACATCAAACTCTGCAATGCTGATTTCAGACTTTTCAAAAAGATCTTTGTATAAATGGTCCATTGTTCTACTTCATAATTTTTCTGTAGAGAGATGATCCAATAAAAAAATCTCAGGTTTTGTTACAGCAAAAAAAAAAAAAAAAAAAAAAAAAAATCTTTTTTTTAATTATCGATTTTTTTTTCCAAGAGGAATAGTCAGTAGATACCTGTGTGAGTATGAATACTTAATTGCATGCTTTTAATATATACAAAGAATGCAAGGAGTTTTGTCCCATTAACATACTGTAACATCAGGCAGCAAAAAATAAAATAAAAATAAAAATAAGCATTTTGCAATCCATTTGTAATGTACTCTGCTTCTGTCTGGGACACTTGCACTGTCAAAGTGAAAAGTTGCTGTGCTTTGCCCAGCCGAGAGAGAGAGATATAGATAGAGATAGAGAGAGAGAGCGAGAGAGAAAGAGAGAGAGAGAGAGAGAGCAGTAAAAAAAAGATGCGATGTTAGTGCTAAGTCTATCTGCTGAATCATTAAGAGAAGAAAAGAACAGTGCACGCTGCTTCTCTGGTTCAGACAGCAGCAAAGTGTTGATTAAGCAACACCGTCTTCGATCGTCTTCCTCGCCTTCAGTAACCTGATAAACTTCGGCAGAACAAAAGCAGACATGAATGCGAGCGGCCTAAAGGTAACATGGCATATGATGTGGTGACAGGAGCTGTGTGGACCTGCTACCTGCCAATAAAGATTCCTTGGGCTTGGAGTTAGGTTTAAGGGGGAAAAAAAAAAAAACAGGGGTGCTTCGAGGTAGATTTTCCTTACGTTTCGAGAGAACGTGCAATTCGCTCGCTCAGCATTTCTCCGCTGCTTTTATACCCAATAGTGCAGTAAGTGCATTAGCTGAAAAGATATGAGAAAATAAAATAAAAATTGGGATTAATGTATATAGAAGCATATACGCATGCATGGAAGTCCTTCAACGGTTTCCATGAATGAGCCAGAGCGTCCCGTAGGACACACGCGCGCGTACACGCACGCATTCGTCAGGCCATCCGGGAAAATAAGGTCACCACGGCAACACACAGGCCTCTGGCTATAGCCCCGATTTCCTGCGTCACCCTGACGACGACATGCCACTGCTCCAGCAGAGGACCATGACACACACACACACACAAACAGGCGCACAAATCACAGTGCACACAGCTTTTCCCCGCAGGCCTGCTGTGTATTGCTGGTTAAAAATGAATATGTCCATCAGGAGCCATTCAAATCTCTTCCACTGCACAAGAAACACACCACAATCAGAAGCCGGAGAAGCTCTGGTCCAGCCACTGGGATGTGCAATAAGAACAGGAAGAAAGAAAACCCTCTCGAGTAACATTAGTACAATTCACACACTATAGATGCTCGGACTAAGTTTAACAGATCCAATAAGCCGACTATGTCCACGCGATGTGACTGAAGCACTGAAGATCTCTAGAATAATAACTAGAATAGTGAGGGGATTCATTAGGTTGGGAATGTATGGCAAATAAAAAAGCGTTTTGGGTGATCTCTTTAGGGGGTTAGGTTTTTTTAAGCGCTTATTATCTTCAGTATTTAAATATTAGGATCGTTATTAAAATTCGAATTAGTTTGATTTATTGATAGTTTTATACATACAATAGTAGTTTGTCTATTTATTATTGAAGATATATTATTTTTACACTCAAAAACAATTATTTTAATGATATTAGTATGTTATTCATGTTTTAAAATTCACATTTTATCGGTTACTGGGGTTAGGATTAGGTGCTGATAATAATAATAATAATAATAATAATAATAATAATAATAAAGCTTAGATTTTAAACTCTGGAGCACCCAGTGGGATTCTTCACACAGCTCGGCTTGGATCTGGTTGAAACAAATTCCTGACATGTGCTTCAGTTTTATTTAGTTTTAATTTTAGAATACTTTATTGATCTCACCGGGAAACATTTGATAAATTATTTTGTTGCATATCCCAGTTATGTTGGGAAAATATATATAATAATAATAATAATAATAATAATAATAATAATACGTTGAATAATAATGTGATTTCATTTTCAGCACTGGATCTCTCTAAGAATTCTTCACAAAGCTCGGCTTGGATCTGGTTGAATGAAAATTCAATGTGCTTCATTTGCTCCACAACAACAACACGACGGAATGAAAAAAAAAGATCAGATCGACCCTCTGCATGCAGAAGCAGGACTCACAGAGTTTACGCATACACTCCATACACAGTATTCAATCCTGCCATGGACCAGGAGATATGTTGGAAAGAGGGTCTGTCAGTCTGCCAGATAGAGATGAATGACCAGCACAGTTCTCCAGCAGACCAGTAAAGCACTACTTACATACTA
>JBCEWE010000159.1:4692288-4867288 GCA_039877035.1 Silurus lanzhouensis | reverse complement strand
CAATGAATGCGTTTGATTCACTAAAACGAAGAAGTTCATAAGAGTCGTTTGTTTAAACTACATTTTAATAGAAAGAAGAGATTTCTTGCCATTATTTATGTGGGCATGTTTTTTTTTCATCACATTGCAGATCTGCTGCTGTAAATTGTTTGAGGAAGCTGATTAAATTTATATTTAATACATTGGTTCAAACCAATGGCACAAAAAAGGCATTACAATTGAGGCAATGCATCATTTCTACCAAGTATAGCATCTATCATGTGACTGCAAGATGACCGTTCCTGGCCCTACACTATCATAAGAAGGCATAATAGTTGCATGCAAAATAAATAACTGCGGAAAATTGCAAGAGGAAGCATTCTTACATGCAGTAGATAGATATATTTTTTGCAGCTTGCATCATCAGGGCAGGGTCCCTCGGCCTTGCCGTCCCAAAAGCACTACTGGAACGTGTGTTGATGTGCAACTTTGAAGACCCACGGACGATCAAGATGTACCCCGCCACCACAGAGAATGAAAGAAGAGAAACAGAATCAAGGTGACAACCCTGCATTATTACAGAACCCAGATCTAGGGGGACAGATGAGAAGTACAGTACAGACGAATAGCAAAACAAGCAGAAGCATAAAGCGGGGTCCGTTTGGATGGAAAAATGCACAAGACAATTATGATTCCTTGAGTGGAATTTAAAACCAGGGGAAAGTTTCCATTAGTGCATGAAACAAGCCTAAAAAAGCAATTATATTTTTTCCAAAAGCCCTAGGTCAAGAGGCAAACTCAATTAGACTGAAAAAGTGCATTAACTATTAAATATGGTAAAAAAAAAAACAGCTAAATTTTTATTTGCTATTGTCTTTAAATATAAACTGTTGTTTGGAAGAGCACTCACCTGCTCAAGAAATGCCCCTGCAGATCTCCCCTTGGCATGGTCTCTGAACAATGCTCCGCAAACGGGCATAGCACCATGAGCTTGTCCAGCAGCTTATGCACGAGGACATTGGATCTGCGGCAGTTCTGCAACAGGATGGGCACACGGTCCACTGGGCAGAAATCGCTCTCGACAAGGAAGTTGGTCAGGCACTCCTGGCAGTAGGTATGTCCGCACGGTGTGTCCAGTGGGCAGATTAGGGGCTGTAGGCAGATGTGGCAAGTGAGCTCATCGTCCACATCTTCTTTGTAGTTGTACTCATGGTTTTCGTCCAGCAAGTGACGCTGGCCACAGACCTTGCACAGGTCCACATCTGAGGGTTCTGTAGCTGAGGGTTCGTAATCCATGCCGATGCTAAACATCATTGCAGTGGCACCATCAGCTGGCATGGCCATAGCACCAGTGGGGGATGATGCTGTTGGACTATAGTTTGGCAATTCCATGAAACCATCAACTGGCATTGCTGAAGCACCTTCAATTAGTACTGGTGTTGCTCCATTGCTTGGCATCATTGTAGCACCATCAAATGGAAGCTCTGAGGAATTCATGGGTGTCACCATGGCACCACTAATCGGCATTTCCGCAAAATCGCCAGTCGACATTGCTGTAGCACCTGCTTCTTCTGGCTGCTCAAATAGTCCATCACCGAATGCCATGGCACCCCCTTCTTCTCGGCCCGCTTCTGATGCATTACTGATAGCCATGGCGACTGCCCCTTCCTCCTCGTCGACTACGCCATCACCCACTACACTTTGCATGCAATCTGCTTGCACTGTTTCCATCACAGGATAAATCCCAGAGCTTGCAAGTCGTGATTGTGTGAATGGTGTAGGGAGACTTTTGTATAGTCAGCTTTTATCAAGACCTTGAGAAAAGAAACAGAAACAGAGTATATCATTTATAAAATGGGTGTCAATAGGGACTGAAAAAGAGCGTCGAGCTGCGCCATGTCAGCTGCAATAGTAGCCAACACAAATTACTTTTTTTTCCTCCTTTATCTTTTGTGCTTGGCAGAATAAGTAGTATTGAACTGCACCCAAACTCATTTTTCCACCAGCAACAGAAATATCAATACTGCACCCGAGTTATCTAATGATCTTTGCACTGAATGAGAAGCAGAATGGGACGGGAGCGGAAGTAAGAACGAGCGAACTAGAGTTGACAGTGAAATGCTGCCATATGGGTGAAGGGTGTGTTTAAAATCTATGAACCCTGGTTCTGGTCGTCTTGGATAAACATGTTACTTAAGCGATTGCATGCTATCTAAAACACAATTTGTTTTTCTAAAGATATATCAACCAAACTAAAACTATATGGCCAGAAATAGATATAGATATTCCGCTATTGAAACTAAGAGACAGCATAACAATGCTCACAAAGCAGGTTCCATTAAGATGTAATGTGTTATGGTTAAAGTAAAAGAACTCATGTCCTGCACAGATCCATGTCCTCAACCCCTGAACACTGAACTAGAACACTGACTGAAACTTCAGCACCTGACCTAATGCTTTTGTAGCTGAATGATCATAAATCCCCATAGTCACAATTTAACACCTAGTGGAAAACCCTTCCAAAATAGCCGAACTTATTGTAACACCAAATTATGTGAAATATATAGCATGTATAGATGTGATGTCTGGTCACCAAATACATCTGGCTTTGAGTTCAAGACCAAATTTAACACATTGTTGCAACACTGCAAATGTAAATATCCAGCGAAGGATGACTCATCAAGTTATTTTCCAATGTTAAGACTATTTTTAATGGAGTCAAGCACTCCATGATTTTTTTTTTCTCTCTGACATCCCTCTCTGACAAGTCTTTTTGATTTAACTCTTTGTGGTACTGTGTTGCCTCTGAGCAACAGAAGCAATTTTGGCAGGCTGCTCAATAAATAAATAAATAAATAACCCTACCATTGTTTTCTAAAGCATAGAGGGGAAGACTTTTACACTAAAAATAGAAATGCCAATATATATTTCTACAGTGGGGGAAATGATTATTTGATTCTCTGCTGATCTTTGATGTGAGTTTACCCTCTTACAAAGAAATGAACAGTCTAGAATTGTTATGGTAGGTTTATTTTAACAAAGAATGAAAGAATATTAAAAACAAAAACATTAATATTAAAATTAACAATATATATAAATTCATTTGTATCTGATCGAGTGAAGTAAGTATTTGATTCCCTACCAACCAGCAAGACTCCTGACCACCACACATCTAAATTAATCCTGTCCCTTTAAGAAAGAACTCTTAAACTATCAACTCATTATGTGTATAAAAGACACCTGTCACAGAGTCAACCTCTTATGTTCAAACCTCTCCACCACCATTTTCAAGACCAAAGAGTTGTCAAAGGATGTCAGGGACAAGAGTGTAGACCTGCACAAGGCTGGAATGGGCTACAAGACCATCAGAAAGAAGCTTGGTGAGAAAGAGACAACTGTTGGCACAATGATTCGAGAATGGAAGGACCACAAGATAAGTAATCGCCCTCGCTCTGGAGCTCCATGCAAAATCTCACCCTCATGGGGTGAGGATGATTCTGAGGAAGGTGAGGGATCAGCCCAGAATTACACAGGAGAAGCTTGTTAATGATCTCAAGGGAGCTGGGACCACAGTCACCAAGTAAATCATTGGTAACACACCAAGGTCCCTCTGCTTAAGAATGCACATGAACAGGCCTGTCTGAAGTTTGCCAAAAAACACCTGAATGATTCTGAAAAAGCTTGGGAATATGTGATGTGGTTAGATGAGACCAAAATTGAGCTCTTTGGCATCAACTCGACTCACTGTAAAAAATGGAGGCAGAGAAATGCTGAATATGACCCAAAGAACACCATCCCTGCTGTCAAAGAGTCGTCTGCTAAGGGTACAGAAAGACTTCACCACATGAATGATGGTAAGAACCACCTAGCCTTAGCCAGAACACTGAAGATGGGTCATGGATGGGTCTTCAAGCATGACAATATTTTTGCTGGTTGGTATGGGATCAAATACTTATTTAACTCGAATAAATACAAACTAATTTATAACCTTTAATGTTTTTTTTTTATATTCTCTCTTTCTCTCTGTTAAAATAAATCTGCCATAACAATTCTTCATTTCATTGTAAGGGGGTAAATTTACAAGAAGGGGATCAAATATTATTTCCCCCACTGTACATGGTCATATGAATCACTAGCCAATTACAATGAATTGCTTCAAGTATTATTCATAAAAATAAAAACATCACTTCTAATTCCAAAATGCACTTTGAATAACTGTGTATGTGAAATAGATACTGTTTACTTGTCATATTTACATCACAACACAGTAAAATTCTTTCTTCTCATATTCCAGCAATGTTGGGAAGAAGAAGTCAGAGCACAGATTCAGTAATGTTACAGCACCCCTGGAGCACAGAAATGTTAAGGGCCTCTCAAAAGGGCCCATGAAAGAGTGCTTAGCAAGGAAATGTTTTTTTTGTTTTTTTTTTACATGAATTTAATGATTTACCTCTATTTCATCTGATGACTCAGTTAATATTTCCCCTAATAAAATCAAACAGATTCCTGAAAGCAAGCACTAAAACCTGGAATAGCCAAACAAAACAAGTTTTATTTAAACAGTAAAAGATGTGGCTGACCGATACACGTTATTTTTATTACCGTGTCAAAAGAAGATGAAGTTTAATAAATAAATATGTACACATAAATATTCAAATTCAATCAATCAATTAAATAAATAAATAAATAACATACTAAATATCAACCCTGGTGCTATTTAACTTTTTTTTTTTTTCTTTTCAGTTTATTCCTTGCTGTTGTTGTTGCTGAAGTTCTCTCTCTAAAGGATGTCTACAAAGAACATCATTCAATAGATCTGATTCCACCCAGCATGGGAACTGAAAGAGACCTGACAACAAGGCATTATGGCTACTGATAAAGTGACCTGCTGTGCCCTGATTGGTCATGTGACCACATTCTGGCAGAGGAATAATTATACAGTAGTGTGGTGTTGAAAAATTTTAATATGTTAAACTATGGTTAATAGCTGCATATTTCTTTTTATGATAATGCATAGTAAAGAAAGGATAAATGAAGTAAGTGAATGAGAGAGATAGAACAACAGAAAGAGAGAATAAAAAGTCTGTATAAAGAGTTAGTCGTGACATACACTCACACGATACACGCCCTGTCCCATTGTTCGATTTATGCTTGAGAAGGATAAAGGCACTTCAAAACATGTGTGCACACACACACACACACACACACACACACACACACACACACACACACACACACACACACACACACACTTACACTCAGTAAAGCTAATAAGGTGACTTTCCAGCGTATTCTTTAAAGCATTACAGATAAAAGAGAAGTCATATAATGCCAGGAATTCATCTCTTTAATATATTCTGACTAAAACTTTCCATCACCTTTCAACTATTTTCCATAGTTAAAACATTAATGATTTTTCCATTCTGCCATTCTGAAGAAAGAAAAAAAAAAAAAAACTTTTCACCACACATCATAATGGCATTATCAATTGCAAAAAATAGTACACTGCATAAGTTCGGAATCATATGACAGGAAACTGTTGACATCACCAACCTGCATTGTATATTAACACGTTTTTATAATGAACTTTTTTCTTCAAGCAGTTTTAAATAATATGAAGGAATTATGTGTTGCATTCGCTGTTCAGCAATCAGACAGTTGATTCAATTTACTTTACGTTTGTACTGCATGTATAGAAATAGAAATATTTTTGGAAATATGAAAATAGGCTATTATTAAATTGTGAATAATTAAAATGGATTATAATGTCAGGATTTACATATTTGTAAGTGCTACAGTTATTGGGGTGGAAAGGAACGAGAGAAGAACAGAAGAACTGGTATTTCGACTGCTCCTGCTGTCAGTTACAAACTCAGACTGGTGAATCATGAGATGGAAATGCGTCAGTTTGTTTTAAAAGAAGAATCGTCATTGCTCTTACGAATCAGTTGATGGGAAGAAAAAAAAACATGACATCATTAATCAACACTTAAAATGCAATTATCAAACAATTATCTTTATTGAAGAGATCAAGATCAGCAATTTCTGAACGATTTTCATGTTTTTTTCCCCACTCCTATGTGTGTTTACAGAAGGGTGAAGTCTGGGTTACAGGTGACGTGTTCAAACCCCGGTATCGGCAAGCTGCCACTTTAAGGGCCCTTGAGCAAGGCCCTTAACCCTCTGTGCTCCAGGGGTGGTGTAACAAGGCTGACCCTGCACTGTAACCCCAACTTCCTAACATCGCTGAAATGTGCAAAGAAAGAATTTCACTGTGCTGTAAAGTTCATGTGACTAATATAAAACAAAGTATGTACAGATCTCAGTGTTGAACAATATCTATCAGGAGAGGCGTATAAACCGATTCCCAAAGCATTATGTATACAATGGAACACTGGAAACACCTTTACCAACAAATGAAGGAAATGAAACACCACTGAGACATCACCAAGAACAGGGCGTCCTTCCAAATCTGGCAAAAGGACAAGACAATAGCTTACCAGCAAAGCTGCCAAAAGACCTACAGCAACACTGAAGGAGAATCTGACAAGTGCTGATTTCTCTCTGCATGTAACAACAATCTTTCATAATCTTCACATGTCTGGGCTATGAGGTAGGTTGGATAAACAGGAGCTCTTTCCAAATATCTACATTTGAAATCAACCTGTTCTGGTCCTTTGAGACTTATAGAGACATGTTGTGCTATAATAACAAACCGTATACTTGGTGCTAGAACAAAAACAGGCTTCCAAAGAAGACATAACTTAGAAATATTCACGCAGAGCCAAGATCTAAATCTTGAAAAATAAAAAACCTGTGGAAAGACTTGAAGAGGGCTGTGTGCATGATATCCGATTGCAGTTTATAAAGATCTGTGTGATTTTAGTAGACTCTCTGGTCTTCAAAAAAGTGCTGTTTTTCAAGCAAAGGTGCTTTAACATAGTATTAGTTAAATGGTGTGTACACTTATACAACCAACCAACCAACCTGTAAATACCCTAGCAAAATTCTTATAATGTTAAACAAATAGTATTATTGCTAGCTATACCAGATTAAAGGTGATAAAAGATCTGGCATGATTCACCATGGTTTCATTTCACAAAACCCAGCAGTTTTAACTGGGGAGCTTTCAAATATAGTGTTTTATATCCATTGTAAACATGTAGAGTTATATAAGCACCCCTGTCATTGACAATACTCTCTCTATTCTTGCTATCTCTCTCTCTCTAACTTCTTTGCCCTTCCATTTTCGCTTTGTCTTTCTTCTCTCTATCCCTTTCTCTTGGGATCTCTGTCCTAATGTCAGATTAGATTGGTTCTGAAGGCTTGGTTAACTGAGAGGCCTGTAATGGCAGTGCGTGTCAGCTTCCACCCTGCTTGAGGTATGTTTCTTTTTAATTAAAAAATGTGTCAACTTATGCAACTAAGATATAGATACAAGTGAAAGAACATTAAAGGGTATAGAAACCTGAGGTAGTAAATCAAATCTGTGAGCAAAACACACACAAAACAAGCATTACTCAGATAAACTTTAGTTTATATAGATTTATGGTTCCAGTTTTCACTTTCAGGTTGTAAGTGTGCTAAAAAAAAAGCCACCTTTACCCATCTGAGTTAAAGAGTGATAGATTGGCAGGCAGAAGACATGAATGCACTGCAAATTCTGTACACTTACTGGGATTTCTTTTTCCTTCTGGAGTGTCCCAAATCTTCCCAATCTTTTCCTCGACCGTGTACAGTAATCCTAGAGTTTAGGACTGATCTAGAGAGTACAATGTCTAGATCGAAAGAAAGAAATAGACAGAAGTTGACTTGTCCCAGCTGTCACATGCTCTTTTCAACTCTTTCCCGAGTTTTGAAATCCTGTGTAGAATCCGTATTTGGAGATTTGTTGAATCTGTGGTGGCAGATGTATAAGCATGTGTTTGGTGTGTGTGTGTGTGTGTGTGTGTGTGTGTGTGTGTGTGTGTGTGTGTAGGACCATCAGGAATAGCAGTGTTCTTGGAGAGCATGGAGCAGCTTGGGCTCTCAGTCTGCCCGTGCTGCTGCTCAGTTTACACACACACACACACACACACACCTGACACAGGAAGTCTGATGGTATGGGGTGGAGCTATTCAGGAAGACAGGTAAACATGAGAACTGCCCAAACCTGCGTTACCATGGAACGTTAACAGCCCCACACACACACACACACACACACACACACACACACACACACACACACACACACACACACACACACACACACACAAAAAAGGAACATGGGAGAAAGCTGGGGCTAAACTGGGTATTAGACTTAACAAGCTAGTAAAGTATACACAGATACACACAAATAAACACACACACATTTGCTGGAGGTTACAACAGGGCTGATATTTTCTGAAAGCCTTGTTCTTGGAAAAACCTGCAGGTTTTGGCATGTCACGTGATCAGAAACAGAGATGTGAAACAAAGATGACAAGAGGGCTCTGTAGAACTTACCAGTAGCCATATCAGTTACATAAAAAGCCCATGGTTATACAACACCACACTGAAAGCCGGACAGAGTGAGCGAAAGTAGGTTAGTTCCATTACAGGATTTGGGTTTAATGATTTATATGGGAAAGGAGGGGGCATAAATATTATATTAATGTTATATTAATGCTAGGTAATGTGTATACAAAGCCAAAAAAAACAACTTATCACACCCCATATTGCATCAGGCTCATTTGAATTCCTCCTATAAATGCTTTACTGGTCCCTCTATATCTTATGGTACTAAGCAAGCCTGCATCAAAAGCTTTTCTCTGCTCTGGCACCTACAGTAGGTGGTGGAATGAACTTCTCTTGATGTCCAGCTGAGCCGCTCTTCAAACGATGATTAAAGACCAACCACTTCCTGAAGTACTTCAATTAGCACTTATTGTCCTCCTAACAGAGATTATAGCATGATAGTATACTTAGGCTGTCATAGTGAGTTAAAAACACTTGTTTTACTGTAGATAAAGGCATGTGTTGAAGGATATAAATGCAAAGGGAACCTATCTCTTTATTCCTTAATATGATATCAAGTGACAGACTATCCTCTTAAAAACTGTATCTATTTAGGTTTCTGCATGAGAAGAATTGATAGACCTTGCATTTTAGTTATTTCCAACTCTTCCAAAACATTTGCATCATACACACAGCTCTTTATGAGTTATGAATATATATATATATAAATATGTAGCATTAAATTTTCCCTTCGTTTGAACTAAGAGACGCAATCATGTTCTAGCATGAGGAAGTACAAAGATATGTTTTACATGGGTTGGAGTTAAAAGATCTTGAGTTGCCTGCTGTGGAGCTCTGACTGCACCCCAGGCCTCCTCGCCTCACCTCAATCACTACCTGAATTTACTAACAGCTTTGCAGCTGAATGAATCTCCGCAAATCTCCTCAAGCACAATCTAAAATCTAGTGTCTTGCCAAAATAAATTAGGCTATTCTAAAAGCAAATGGGGACTAAATGTGGAATGCAACATTCAAAAATATTATCAGGTGTCCACAAACTTTGTCTGTGTAGTTTATACTTCACCACTTTGGGTGTGTACTTTACCTTTAGAAAGCTTCTTCATCATTGAATTAAATTGAGCTGTTTACATGGTGGTGCATAGAGCAGCCAGAAAAGTGGGGAGAAATTCTGGCCTTGTACTAGACCTCAAAATTTAGAAGGGTCTAATTGTAAAATATAATTACTGAGTGCATTTCAGTAGAAATTCCAAATACCAGCATTTTCTCTGGATTGAGTGTAATGTGAAAGCAAACAGAAAGTTCGTTTCTGTTTCATCATTTCAAGTTCTATCACTAGCATTGTAGTGTCAGTATTCACATCAATGCCCTACTATGGCTTTTATTATTTCTTTGGTATGTGTCATTCAAGTTGCATAATCTTTCTATGAATAATGAATAATCACACATTTTTGTGCCTGGCTGATTCGCACAAGGTCACAGTGTTTCATTTCTGAAGTCTGTCTGTCTGTCTGTCTGTCTGTCTGTCTGTCTGTCTGTCTGTCTATCTATCTATCTATCTATCTATCTATCTATCTATCTATCTATCTATCTATCTATCTATCTATCTATCTATCTATCTATCTATCTATCATAATGTGCCATGCAGTTTAAGTTTGAAACCATCTGAGGTACATATTTTATTAAAGAATAACATTCATTGTTTCTGCATATTCAGTGGTAGATGAAGCACCCTATTCTTTTTTTAAGTAAAACTCCTAATCCCCTGCTTTAATGTGACTCCAGCAAAAGTAAAACTCCTCCGTTTACACTTCAACTTGGGCAAACATTTACAAGTGCTTTACAGTTTTTTTCAGTTGCATTAAAACGTTTCTCAGATCAGAAATTCTAAAAACTACTTGTTCAACCTCCACATCATTTAGTCACTGGTGCACATCGTAAAAACATTTTCTCGTTGCTTTGATCAAATTGTGAATACTTTAGTACATTCAATTAGTCGATTGTGTACAAGTGTTTAATGTTTCCTACATTATCAATTGTTTATGTCATGATCAAAATATATTATACTGCCTTCACCTCAATAGTTTTGACCGTCAAAACATCTCGGTATCAGTTCATTGTATAAGTCATTTAATGCAAAATGATTAAAACAGTTGTAATCTGTCATTTAAAATTTCTATTCAACTTTTTTTTTTGTAAATGTGACTTAAATTGATGAACTGTGCATATGAATCCTGAATGTCACTAATAAAGGAGAGTGTTTATGGCATCAGATCAATCAATGATCAACTAGTTCTCTAAAACAGGTCAAAGTTGAATCTAGTGAACCTTCAATTAGAGAGTGTATACAGACAGAGAAAAACACAGAATTATAAATTCAAAAAAAAAAAGGAACAACTAAGAAATAATCGAAAATACAAAATGTAAATCCTGTCTTGTCTGTTGCAATCGATATAAATCAAATATGCAATTAAATAAATACATTTGTGCTGCTGAAATTCATAGATGCCAAACAGAAATAATTAACTTAATTAATTTTGTGCATTTTCAGTCTTTATAATCCAAACCATAGTTTATATCAAGAAATACTGACAACATGCCTAAACATTTTGACGATCTGGTTTGTGAACAATGACAAAAGGAACTTTTCATTCTGTTGGGAATGAGATGTTCATTGGCACAAATACTTACTTTTGAGAGATGAACTGGGGATTTTGAGAAAAGTTCAGGCTTTTGCAAGAAATCCAATGTGTTGTGCTGTTTGTACAAATTGTTTTGAGAAATGCATTTACTGGTTTGCAAATGTTAAGGATGATTCGAGAACTGCTCCAAAGCAAAAGAGTAAAACTGTAAGCATTAAAAGTAAAAGTAGTAATCTATAAGAATTATATATACTGTAATGGAGGCAGTTAAGTTTTCCACTGAGTTCTCATTCACATTTATTTCACATTTATGAGAGCATTTTCTATAGTTACAGACACACAGTGAGAAAACCGTTACTCCACATACACATTATTATCAAAACCATGTTTTTGGCTGGCACTCATGTTCATTTAATGCTGTTTATGTTTTCACTTCAAAGTATCGAGGAATGGCTTTAAATTAGTGGAGTAGAATGTAAGATACTAAGCAAAAGTAGTAAAAAAAAATAGAAACACTCTAATAAACTACAGATGCTTGAAATATATATGGTTCCTTATGTTGTGAGCCAATATGGGTCACATATTCCATGCATAATAATATGTACTATAATATTAAATGTATGTTTTGCTCTTGTTATTATTTAATTAGTTTGTAATGTTTTATAAATTTATGTACACATTTTAAACCTATATTATCATAAAAAATCTACTTAATCAACTGTATTATCTTTTACACTTTGGATCAGCTTAAGTTTCAAGTATTTTGTGTGACGCATGACTGCTGATGAACTGGGTCAACGAATGCGTTGTCATTGCATTTGACTACAGTGAGAAAAAGTATACATCAAGTCAGCATTTTTCTCTCTCTCTTTCACTCACCATGTCACTGAATTTCCCTAGGTTCAAGAAAATGGCTTTGAGATCATCTTTGCATCTGAGTGCATATGTGTTTTGACATAAACATGCTGGGACAGCAGCTCATCGGCCCATTAAACAGGGTGTGTGTGAGAAGTAATGAAGAAAATAACAGTTTCAGTATTTCTTGATATAAACCACCGGATTACAGAGGTTGAAAATGCCAGACGATGACAACTGGTTTAACTATTTAGCATTTAATGACTGCAACTAAGCAACTAAGAAAAACTGTAATATGCCATTGAATGTCGCTGACCTTTATGTCTACTGTTTGAGATTGCTGACATGTGTTCTCTTTTTTAAACATCATTGAAGCTGTTAGTAAGAAAAATTTGCACCAGAATCACAAAGAATCACAAATATTACAGTATTATGCTAATGTTTTGATGTGAATCATGTATATCAAGTATTTTCATTTTAATATTATATCCATATTCTATGTGGACACCTGACCATCACACCTACATGTTGCTCTTTCCCAAATTGGAAGCACACAATTGTATAGAGTATATTTCGAGTATCGTGGACAAACCCTTAACCTCAACCCAACTCAACACCTCTGGGATTGAAGTAGAGCCATTATATATCTGTAACACTCATGTAGATGATAAGAAATCCCTATAGCAATACTCAAAGTTAGCAACAAATATGCGTTCCTCAACTTAATACGATCCTGAGGGAACTCAGATTGTTTCGCACATAAAAAGAGTTGGATTGAAAACCCTGCACCCAAAGTTTCGGTACGAATATGTTTACCGTTACACCCCTGATATACAGTCATTTATTTACATAAGTGATATATTTACATTAGTGACCTGATCCAAACGCAATTGCAAATCTTGCATTACTGTTTGCATTTTCGCTTTTACGAATGCACAGTGACTGCCAAATTGGACTGCCAAATGGAAAAGTAAAGTCCATTTGCAACTCTATTTCCTGGGTCTTACAAGTTATGTCCGTCATTTTTAAATAGCAATATATATTTTTATTTTTCACAATGGAGGTAGTTGGTGAAATTGTGGAGGACATTACGGTTTGCTCAGATACTCCAAGCAGCCATGCAAACTGGACACATGAGTAACCAGATATCACGTAATACTCAATCAGTTTTAATGGTATGTCCACATCCTGGTCCTTTAGTTGTTCTGTCCTTCACAAAAAGCCTGTTAACCACTTTATTTGCTCATGTGTCCAGCTTGTGCGACTGCTCGGAGCATCTTAAAAAAAAAGTACATGCAAGGCATCAGAAATGCGAATTCAAAAGATATTGCACTTCCATTTGGCAGGCTATATACGCAACGCAGAGAAAGCAGACGTTGTCAGTAATATTGCTATATAAATATGACATGTATGACAAATATGACATAACTCATAAGACACAGGAAATACAGTTGCAAATGATCTTTTCCACTTGAAATCCGTCTGTCACTGTGCGTTTTTGCGCCAGTGAAAAAGGCAAATGGTAATGCAAGATTTGCACATGCGTTTGGATTCACAGTTAATGCGTCCACATATGGAAAACGCAATTGCAAATACAGTTTGCAATTCCTTTCAAAAATTGTCCTGAATATCTTTCCATAGGTACATATCTATGGGTGACAAAAGGATTGTGAACCTCTAGGATTAGTAGTCAATTTGAAGGTCAAATTAGAGTCCATCTGTTTTCAATTAATGGGATGACAATCAGGTGTAAGTGAGTGCCCTGTTTTATTTAAGGAATTTTTCAAAGCCTGATCTTCACAATAAGTGTTTGTGGAAGTGTATCATGAAACGAACAAAGGAAATTTCTGAGGAGTGCAGAAATGTTTACAAAACCATCTCTAAAGAGTTCAGACTCCACAATTTTACAATCAGACAGATTGTGTATAAATGAAGGACTATTTCAGAAATACTTTCTAGAAAATTCTTAAGGGTTCCTAAACATTCCAGCACCAGGAATTGGCTCCTATTCCCTTTCTTATATTGAGTTGAAATAAACAACTCAGACTGATACAGATCCTGATTCCCATGATTCCAATCAACAGCTCATTCATGCTGCAGTGACCTCTATTCTAGCAACCATGTCAGGGTTTTCTTCTCACTCTATATGTGTAACAGAGCCAATATGAAATAGTATCTGTCTTCTAAATAAAAGAACATTGGCAATACATAGTATTTCTGATTAAATAGGAATTAGGTTGATCTCTAGTCTAACCTCTGCTTTTTTATTGTCTTTCACTGGGAATATGAGTAGAGACCCTGCATTCTGTCTCTAAAAAACAAAACAAAAAAGCACACTTTGCTCTTAGATGAGGTCAGAGGGATCAGGTGACCAGATTACTGCGTAGTCAAGTGCGACCTGGACAATCTGTGACTTGCAATTGGTTAGCTTTTTTTTTTGACCATGTTGTTTTATAACATCTAGCTGGCGGACTCTAAGGATGTCTGGATGAGTATCTTTATATAAAGTTAAAATTCTTAAGCAGCTTCTTCCCTCTCTCTCTGTCTCTCTGGGGTGGTTGTGAAAGGTTAAGCAGTGCTCTTCTCCAAACTGCATCCATATTTCATAGCTATGGCGCTAATGTCACAGCAGGGATGAATATGCAGGAGGAAGACCACAGGAGGAAGGTCATCAAACTGTTCCTGCTAAACCAGGCTCTGGAGTCACCAGGCTTGCTACAAATAATTCTGTGTGTGTGTGTGTTAATATTATTATTACACCAACCAGACATAACATTCTAATATTGTTACAACATTATGAGCGGTGAAGCGAATAACACGGATTATTTCTTCATCATGGCACCTGTTAGTGGGTGGATATATTAGGCAGAAGGTGAACATTTTGTCCTCAGGGTTGATGTTAGAATCATGAGAAATTGGCAAATGTAAGGATTTGAGCGAGTTTGACAAGGGACAAATTGTGATGTCTAGATGACTGGATCAGAGCATCTCCAAAACTTCAGCTCTTGTGGGATATTTCCAGTCTGCACTGGTCAGAATCTAGTGGTGAACCGGCGACATGGTCATGCTACACTAATCCCCGTTTGGAGCGATGGCTGGTCCGTATGGTCCGAGCCAACATACGAATAACTGTAGCTCAAATTACTGAAGAAGTTAATGATGTTAATGCTCGACTGGTCAGGACTGTTTTAGCAGCAAAGGATCAGGCAGCTGGTCATAATGTTATGCCTGGTGGGTGTATTTTTTAAAATAATAATAATTAAAGCCATTAATCAGGCAAAAACACCTTGTTCTTATCCTGGAAGTATAAAACCTTAATTACACAGGTTATTCCAGCTATAGACCCTCTGCTCTCCATACCATGAACCAACAGCTTTTTACTATACCCACAATGCATCATATATGCAGCTATTGAAAGCACACAGCTCACAAAGAAAGGCATCCTTTTTTCTCATACACATTTCTTTTTTCTTTCGAAAAACCCTTACATAACCCAAACAGCCCTCGGAAACAGGGTGTGTCACGGAGACCGCAGGATCCCAGATAACAAGCCAGAGCATGATGACCAATTCCCTTTCAAATTTTTGCATATATAAAAATTCATGGCGTCATGCCTCGCTTCGCAGGTACGCACGCGTACATGCCTAGACATGCAAAAAAATCCTCGTACATAATTCACTACAGCCTTTCTCTAACGTTTAGACTCCACTCTGCCTGTCACAGTGAAGTGAAAACATATCACCAAATCAAAGTGCATGTAAATATACATACACAAAGTACCCTAAATAGGTATAATCCACCAAACAATGTGAACAAGTCCTACTGGTCTAATTTGTATGGTACAGATACACTTCAGATATACTCCAGACTAGAGCAAAACACAATTGAAAGAGAATTTATGTTATTATTTAACCCCGCTCTGACCTTTAACCTGTGTGAACCAATTCCAAAGAATGCAATTTCTATCACTGCAAATATTTAGCCATGAATTCCTGAGGAATCTAATCAGGAGGATGTCAGAAGGATAAATGGACACAGACACATGGAAAGCCTGAAAGAACATAATCTTATAGGTGATTGGAAAGAGAAAATGGGACAAATACCCTACAGGTTGATCAACTGACCCACTACAATATGTTGCTAATTGATTACAGAGTTTTGGTAATGAAGAAGACATTTTTGTAATACAGTTACCTGATCAGCCAAAGTAGTTGATTAATTACATAATGCATAATTATAGTTAATTCTCAGTTCAATTCTGAGTTCCTAAGTGATGGATGAAGTAAACAAACAAACATGTACTTGAGTTAAAGCAGAGATACAGTACACTTGGTAAACTCAACTCAACTCTAATGTTACTCTTAGCACACCAATCTATTAATAGAATGATATTAATGATTCAAACACTGATTAATATCTATTCTATCGATATAATTATCATGAGCCCAAAACCTGTTTTTCAAATACTTCATCAAAATTCTGAAAAAAGGCGAGTCAGGAGTTTTTTTCATCATTTATTCCTCTCCAAATGTTCTGCTTGCTTTTGAACTGATGCTGAACTGTATGTTGGCGATAAGTAGAAACGACCAAGCGCCAATTAAAACAAGTTCAAGACAGAGCGTGCACTCGACCCTGATTGGTGGCTTGCTGTGTGTTTGACCAGTTACGTTTTTTCCATCCACTCATAAATAAAAAGGAACGACTGATTTCCCGAAATGTAGTTAGTAAAAAGTAAGATATTTACCTTGAAGGAATGTAGTGAAGTTAAAGTAAAAGTCTCCCCAAATGGAAATACTGTACTTTTGTAAAGTTCAGATACGCAAAAAAAGTCACTTAAGTACATTAACAAATTATATTTTCTTCATTACTGTCCATGACTAGAGTTCTTATATAATGTAATATACAGTTTATATTAAATAAAAACTTAAAACTCTTCTATTATTGTAACTCTGCTTCGAACAAGAGTGCTGAAACATATACTTTAGTAGGTGACTTTTCTTATAATGAATAAAATGACATAGTTGATAGTAAATAAAGGATGATAGATTATAGTTAAATACACTACATATTCTGTTACCCATTTGAAAAAGAAAACTTTATCTCAAGTTTAGGCCATGGGACTACGTTTCCCAGAAGTTACTGCACCTTTTGTTCTGTGTCATATGACTGTTTGCACCAACGTCACGTTTTTTCCATTTAATCAGCACCTGTAGTTGTCTTTGCACCTCACCTCACCTCACCTCACCTGAACCACTGTCTTTCAATTTTGTTGATTTTTCTTGTTTTGCCTCATTATTGTGTATTGTTTTACTTCCATTAAAGAAAAGACTTCCATTTTATGACTTTGGCTGAAACTCTGACCTTTAGATCAGTAACTCAGTAACATTCAGATCATTAAAATTATTGATCATGACTCTCATTGCCATCTCACAGATTTAGGGTCAGAGGTTCCAAAAACTTGGTAAATGAGGTCTGGCTAAATGAAAATGCCTTTTATATGAAAATGTCTTTTGTATGTTTTTGTGTATGCTAGTGCATACTTCAGCCCAAACGAATCCCCCTGCCTCTGAATATACAGTGACCAGAAAAAAGATGATTAAGAAACTATTAATTTTTCTATTTATATTCATGTATAGTGTTAGTGTTATAGTATAGTGTTAATGCATCACAGCCTTGTGTCATGGCTGAACTGGAATCCATTTCCTATCAGCCACAATCACCTCAGTGCTCAAGGTCATTACAGTTCTGATAACACACACCTTTAAATAACCCAGAGACTCATGCTGGTGTGCACACACCCATTCACACACACAATGCAAAGTCATACTCCAAGTGAGGTTATTGGTTTTGCCTAGATTATAAGTCATCTGTTTATTTAATTTAATCTTATATTATTCTTTTTTTAATATAATAATAATAATAATAATAATAATTAGCATTATTAATAGTACACATGCATCTCTCACTGCTGCCTAACAGAAAGTATGCAGAATATTTCTCTTTTTTTGACTCTCTACATAGATTTCATAGCAAATAGGCTTTTGCTTGAAGTAAGCGTTTGATTAAAGATCCCTATGTTCATATTCTCGTCCATAAAAAATCCATCACATCTGCCCGTACTTCATTCAAGGCTAAACGTGTTTCATGTATGTGTGTGTTTAGAAGTGTGTGAGTGTGTGTTCTTAAATGACTCGATGACTTATGGTATTTATATCAGACAGAGGTCTAATGTTATTCCAAGCATCCTGCTTTCATCTGTCAGAGTCACATGTGGGCTGCACTAGTGAAACACACACACACACACACACACACACACACACACACACACACACACACACACACACACACACACACACACACACTCCTTCACACACACACACACACACACACACACACACACACACACACACACACACACACACACACACACACACACATTGACAACACTACTTTTTGTCAATACATGAAGTCTAACACTCTCTGTGTGAGCCTGTTCCATCTAACCTACTGAAACTCATTCCCAGTATCACTCCTGACTTCTGAATAAATGTAAATGAACATCTGTTTGTCTTCTAGATTCCAAATGAAAACACTTATATCTGTGAGAAATCAGGTTGGAGCTTTATTTATAAAAACAATGGTATGAACAAAACTCAGAACAAAATCTCATTTATAAATATAACTGTAAATAGCAGTATTGGCCAGTCTTTCCTCACAATGTCTTTCTTCAGTTTCTTCTCCTCTGTTAGTCATTGTGGAATAAAAAAACTACAATTAAATCAACACAGATATATTTGAGTTGCAGTTAGGGGTAATTACAGTTTTTACCAATTGCTTACACACGAAATCTTATCATGTCACACGAGTTTTGAAACCTCACACTCAAAGTGCAAAACTACATGACAAATCTTCAAAACCATAAGCTATTTCTCAGCCTTAGACTCAGTTTTCAACTGCATAAAACACTTTTTTCAAAACACTACACACAATTCTCTACCTAAAACACAAAGATCTAACAGGAAGTGACTTGCTTTCCTTTTCCAAACACAACCGATCAAAATGCTACACTTAGTCACAAGGTCACACAGACACATCTGCACGTAGCTTGTGATGTGGACGAAGTATTGTGGCCAGACCCAGCTCGGAGAAGATTCCAATTCCTGGACCAGGTCCCCACACACAATTTACGGTATTCTACTGTAAAGAATATAATTTGGTTTTTATGTTTACAGTTTTTACCAATTGCTTACACACATTTTTAAAACCAAGTCTCCTTTTTTCAAAACTCTACACACAATTCTCAAAACTGCACACACAAAATGCAAAATAGCTCACATCTCCTTCAAAATGCAACACTGCATTCAAAATGCCATAAACACATGTCAGAATGAAGCATTTGCATCAAATGGCAAACACCTCTTTCATAATAATACATTTCTGGATATACCATGTAAACACTGCTGTTCTAAATCTAAAGCTCTTTGGTCTTTTATAGGCTTATATTTACATTTCAATACAACGTTCTACAGTGAAAGTAATCTGCTGAGAAGGGTAACAAGTACACCGGAAATGGCAATGCAATGTAAAAACAGAAAATATGTATTAGGCAAAAAATTACTGTTGTATACATTAGCACAGTAGTGGCAAAAGTACGCACATGCTTTACTTAAGTGGAAGTACAGATACTCATGTTTTAAAATACTCGGGTAAAAGTTGAAGTACTGATTAAACTTTTTTACTTAAGTGAAAGTAAAGAAGTTTTGGCTCTGACTTAAGTAAAAAGTAGTTATTACTTCTACCTGTTTTAGCTGTTAACTGGACCTCACATCATGATAGATAGATGGATGGATGGATGGATGGATGGATGGATGGATGGATGGATGGATGGATGGATGGATGGATGGATAGATAGATAGATAGATAGATAGATAGATAGATAGATAGATAGATAGATAGATGATAGATAGATAGATAGATAGATGGATGGATGGATGGATGGATGGATGGATGGATGGATGGATGGATGGATGGATGGATGGATGAGATAGATAGATAGATAGATAGATAGATAGATAGATAGATAGATAGATAGATAGATAGATAGATAGATGGATGGATGCATGGATGTGATAGCCTAGTGGGTTAATGTCAGTATCCCCACAAGGATGAGTTTGAGAGTTTGATTCCTGGTTGCTGTGTTGGTAAATAAAACTTCTGGACCTTGTCCACTCTGAAAACATTTCAATTCTGTCCTTTCTGTGTTGGATTAATTTCTTGATTTCCTGGTCTTTAATGCAAGATAACGCCACCAAAAAAAGGGCACTTCTGTGGTAGCTCAGTGGGTTAAGGCTTGTGCCTGAACATGGTCCTTAATATAGTCCACACTAGTGATAAGGTTTCAAAGCCAGTCCTACATGCCTTCTTTCTTACTGCGCTGGCATGAAACAAAGTATGAACCCTCCAAAAAGCGCACATGCTTTTCAGCAGCGGTCGCTCAGTGGTTTAAGGCTTGTGCCTCATCTAAACATGCATCCCAGTATGATCTCTTCCATGGTTCAGTGGGTTAGGATGGTGCCTCGCTGATGGTGAGGATCAGGGTTTGAATCCTGCTTTCTGCCAGCTAGTTGCGATGTAGGTAATGTTCCTGCTTCCTAAATCTTTCTTTAGCTATATATTCTTGTGTTGATGGTTTAAAGGTAGATAGACCTGCTCTAAACAACCTTCCTGTCCTGTCTTCCCTGATGGTTTAGTGGGTTAAATCAGGTTTTCTTGCTTTTGGTGGGGTTCAGGGTTCGAATCCTGCTTTCTGTCTGCCAGTCACGATCAGGATTCACTTCCTACATCTTTCTTTAGCGATATATTTTTGTTTTTAATGGGTTGAAAAGAAAGATAGACCTGCTCTAAATAAGCTTCCTAGCCTGTCCTCACCAATGGTTCAATGGGTTAAGGTTGGTATCTTGCTGGTGGTGGAGATCATGGTTCGAATCCTGCTTTCTTCCTGTTATATACAATGTGGGTTCAACTTGTGCTACTTATATCTGTATTCGCTTCCTACATTTTTTTAAAATGTTATATTCTTGTGTTGATGGTTTAAAGGTAGATAGACCTGCTCTAAACAACCTTCCTGCTCTGTCTTCCCTGATGGTTCAGTGGGCTGAATCAGGTTTCTTGCTTTTGGTGGCGTTCAGGGTTCGAATCCTGCTTTCTGCCTGCCAGTCACGATCAGGATTCACTTCCTACATCTTTCTTTAGCGATATATTTTTGTTTTTAATGGGTTGAAAAGAAAGATAGACCTGCTCTAAATAAGCTTCCAAGCCTGTCCTCACCAATGGTTCAATTGGTTATGGTTGATAGCTCGCTGGTGGTGGGGATCATGGTTCGAATCCTGCTTTCTTCCTGTTATTTACAATGTGGGTTCAACTTGTGCTACTTACATCTGTATTCACTTCCTAAATTTTTCTTTAAAGTTAAATTCTTGTGTTGATAGTTTAAAAAGAATGATAGACCTGCTCTAATCAAGCTTCCCATCCTGTTTTTTTCTTATGGCTTAATGGGTTAAGGCTGGTACTTTGCTAATGTTGGTGGTCAGGGTTCAAACCTGGCTTTCTGTCTGCTAGTCATGAGGTAGGTTAAATTTCTGATTCCTACATCTTCATATTCTTGTTTTGATGGGTTAAAAAGAAAGATAGACCTGCTCTAAACAAGCTTCCCAGCTTGTCCTTCCTGATGGTTTAGTGGGTTAATGCTGGTACCTCGCTAATGGTGTGAATCAGGGTTCAAGTCCTGCTTTGTACCTTCTAGTCATGTCATGGGTTTGCTTCCTATGTCTGTCTATAGCATTATATTCTTGTGTTGATGGTTTGAAAGAAAAGATAGACCTGCTCCAAACAATTGCCGCAGCCGGTCCTTCCTGATGGTTCAGTGGGTTAAGACTGGTGTCTTGCTGTTGGTGGGGTTCAGGGTTCGAATCCTGCTTTCTGTGTTTCTGTCTTGTCTGAATTTCTTGCGTTGAAGCATGAAACAAATGATAAACCCCCCAAAAAAAGAAGGTGTGTTGTGGGACTTGATGGCTTTGTGATAAAACCCTTGCCTCTGAGCTCAGAGATTGCTGGTTTGAATCTGGCTTGTCCCCACACTGGATAAGCTGTGTGGAAAGTAGTGTCTGGTGAGCAATGAGGTAGTTGACTGTAAACAAAGGCTGTGAATACCTGCTGCTTCACAGACTCAGAAAAAGTGAGGGTGATAGGTTTTTGGCAGAATTTTTCCCTATATATGCAAAACTAAGTTGATACTTTTTTGGACGTTTTTGCTTCATAACCCCCAGTTTTCAGCTTCTCAGACGCTGGGGGGGCAGATGCCCGGATATTGCCCCCCTGCTTCAGGATACGCCCTCCGAAACCACATCTAACCTTCCACGCTGCCATTTCTGACACCTTCCTTACTACGGCCACCGGAACCTTCCACACTCGTAACTTTGAGTCCTGGCCGGGGTTTGAACCAGCAACCTCTCAACCCAGAGGTAAAGCTCTTCCAATTGAGCCACAGGATCTCCTGCAAGAACATGATTTTTAGGACCTTTTTATAAACTTTTTAAACAATTTAAAGGAAAGCTAAGGGGTAGGAATCAAACCAGGTGAGTCAGATAGCAGCAACCACTTCACTGACCATTACACCACCACAGGAGAGGCAAACAAGCCTTTGCTTATTGGACTCTTGGCTTTTCTATAGTTAGGAGACCACTGTTTTCTCTTAGATCATGATGGAAGAGGGTCAAAACTTCTCCTTCCTGTACATTCTCTCAGTAACTCGAAGTCTATGAGAAGTGACTCAGGTACAAGAACCACATTTCCAACACCTGCACCACTGATATACCATGATTTACCAGCAACCAATTTTAATGATCTTTCATTGTTCTGTTTTTAAAAACTTCTTATAATGTTCAATATGAAACTAGAGGTAAGAATCGAACCAGGGAAGTCTTTCATCATAGATCACTAATGACATTACTTCAAAACTTTGTTAGACATGTAAATAAGCAGGAAAGACCGAGACAAAGACAAAGAGACACAGACATAGCTTTAGAAAGAGTGAGAAACAAATAGAGAGACAGCAAGATAAAGATATATACAGTGAGACAAAGACATTTACTAAAAGAGACACAGAGACAATTAGATAGAGAAAATAGAGAGACAAAGATAGCGAGATATAGCCACTTCCTGTTGGAAGTGTTTATCCCGAGCGACTCTTAATGATCTCATTTACTAAATGAGCAGTAGTGAGTTAAGGGCTTGCTCAGGTGCCCAAAACTGGCAGCTTGGAGGTGTTAAACATGTATCATATGTACAGCATGTGATATATATGTAAGCATATGTACAGTGATTAAATATAAAGGCTATATCAGTGCAGAGACGTGTGGACATCATTTAGAGCCTTTGTTTCCACACGGACAGTTAATGAGGTGATACCGGAGAGACTGCACCTCTTCAAGTCAAGTCAGGAAGCTTTTATATATATAAAATTATAGACATTTTACAGATTTGAATGATGTTTTTATCTGTATGATCAATAAAGACAGTAGTTTAACCCACAAAACGCTACCCAGAGGGTAAATTGTGTGAATCAAGGCGGATTTTGTTGTTTGATTTGAGACTCAGAAATAAAACAAAAGTTTACTGATTAAAAATATTTTTATCTGGAGTTAATTTATTTATTTTATATATTTTATATATAATAAAACAAAACTAATTAAAAATGTTGTTACCTAATGAATGTGTTCAGGCTGAAGATCCACATATAGAACACAAGCAGAGAAAAGATGATGATGATCAGGAATGTGTCTGTTCTCAGTCATGTTTACATCACTGACTCCCTCTGTCTCATCCACATTAACCCCAAACTTCTTACTGCCTTCTGCCTGCTGATTTTTATCTTCGTAAACTAGTCTACATCTGTGGTGAGTGAGAGTCAGGAATTTATACACCAGTGTATTGAAAAAGACACGCAGTGACAGGAAATCGGTTGTTCGGCTGAAATCGGCACGCAGTGAAAATAAAAAAATAAAATTTTACCAAATCAATGGATTAAAACTAAAGTAACGAGTTTTTTTTTTGAAAATGTAAGAAGTAAGAAGTACAGATATTTGTGTAAAAATTTAATGAGTAAAAGTAAAAAGTTGTCTGAAAAATAAATAGTGGAGTAAAGTACTGATACCAGAAAAATCTACTTAAGTACAGTAACGAAGTATTTGTACTCCGTTACTTCCCACCTCTGCATTAGCATACAACAAATCAATAAACATGTAAACCAAAAGTATATTCTTTACAGTAGAATACAGTAAATTGTGTGTGGGGTCCCAGTCCAGGAATTGGCGGGGGGGGGGGTCAGTCCCCAGTGCTAAGCTTCATCTCTTCTCCGAGCTGGGTCTGGCCACAATACTTCGTCCACATCACAAACTACGTTTTCTCTATGTCCCCACATGCTGGAGAAGTGGAATGCGGGCCAAGGGTTGGCGATCATACACTTTTCAGTGCCAGGCTGAGAAGAATTCCTCTATGGGATTTAGAAAAGGTGAATATGGGGGTAGGTACAAAACTACAAATTGTGAATGGGAGGCAAAACAGTTTTGGATCAGAACATCCCGGTGAAAACTAACCTTGTCCCATATAAGCACAAACCTAGCAGGCACCTGATCTGGATCAGGGACAAGCATTGTGTGAACTGCATCCAGAAAAGTGAGTATATGGCCGGTGTTGTATGGACCCAGTGTGGCATTGTGATGGAGGACACCGTTTTGAGTTAAGGCAGCACACATGGTTATATTACCCTCACGCTGTCCAGGGACATTGCCCTCTGTCCTATTACATTTCGTCCACGGTGCCTGGTTTTGGTAAGGTTGAACCCAACCTCATCCACATAAATAAATTCTTGACGAATTACATGGCCATCCATTCAATGCAGTGTCGTAAATGGATCGCTTAGAGTTACAAATGTTTATGCATAACTATGCAGTCATACGTATTTTACAGTACATTACTATAATGCTAAAATAGTCATTACATAGTTGCATACCTGTTCTCATTTCTGAAGGTTCGAATTATGGATGCCACTGGAAATCGACTCACGGTCAGACCATGGTTGATTACGTTGATTACGTTGATCCTCCTCCTCCTCCTTCTCCTCCTCCTACTCCTCTTGCTCTCTGTTCATTGTTAGCATCCATTGTTCAAAACAGGTAATCTGATCTTTGACCTATTTATAGGCCTATCTATACTACTGTAAAGTAAAGCAGTGATTGGTTAGTGATCAATTAAGCAATTAGTGTTTGCAGATGTGTCTGTGTGACCTGGTGACTAAGTGTAGCATTTTGATCGGTTGTGTTTGGAAAAGGAAAGCAAATCCCTTCCTGATAGATCTTTGTGTTTTAGGTAGAGAATTGTGTGTAGTGTTTTGAAAAAAGTGTTTTATGCAGTTGAAAACTGAGTCAAAGGCTGAGAAATAGCTTATGGTTTTGGAGATTTGGCATTGAGTTTTGCACTTTGAGTGTGAGGTTTCAAAACTCGTGTGACATGAAAAGATTTTGTGTGTAAGCAATTGGTAAAAACTGTATTGTTTTGTTGTATGCTAATGTATACAACAGTAATTTTTGGCCTAATACATATTTTCTGTTTTTACATTGCATTGCCATTTCCGGTGTACTTGTTACCCTTCTCAGCAGATTACTTTTACTGTAGAACATTGTATTGAAATGTAGATATAAGCCTATGAAAGACCAAAGAGCTTTAGATTTAGAACAGCAGTGTTTACATGGTATATCCAGAAATGTATTATTATGAAAGAGGTGTTTGCCATTTGATGCAAAAGCTTCAATCTGACATGTGTTTATGGCATTTTGAATGCAGTGTTGCATTTTGAAGGAGATGTGAGCTATTTTGCATTTTGTGTGTACAGTTTTGAGAATTGTGTGTAGAGTTTTGAAAAAAGGAGACTTGGTTTTGAAAACGTGTGTAAGCAATTGGTAAAAACTGTAAGTGCAGTTTGCTACAGATGAGGGTTGCGAGCTCTGATTAGTGCGCTCTCTTACCATTCAATCAAAGCACACGCGAAATGTGCTTTCGAGAGAACGCTATTGCGAGAATAGTAACCCAGCCATTAGGGAGGCACAAGCCAGTGCATTCTTAGTGCCGGTCCCAAGCCCGGGTAAATGGGGAGGGTTGCGTTAGGAAGGGCATCCAGCGTAAAACATGTGCCAAATCAAATATGCGGATCACAAATGAGAATTTCATACCGGATCGGTCGAGGCCCGGGTTAACAACGACCGCCACAGGTATCGTTAGCCGACAGGGTACCGGTGGAAATTGGGCTACTGTTGGCCGAAGGAGGAAAAGGAGAGGAGGAAGACGTCTACAGAGACGGCAGGGAAAGGAGCAGTGTAGGAGAGTGGAGGTTAGGGTTGGTACTTTAAATGTTGGTACTATGACGGGTAAAGGGAGAGAAGTAGCTGATATGATGGAGAGGAGAAAGGTAGATATGCTGTGTGTTCAGGAGACCAAGTGGAAAGGGAGTAAGGCCAGGAACATTGGAGGTGGATTTAAACTGTTTTATCATGGTGTGGATGGAAAGAGAAATGGTGTAGGGGTGATTCTGAAGGAAGAGTACAGTAAGAGTGTAGTGGAGGTGAAGAGAGTTTCTGATAGGGTGATGATCGTGAAGGTGGAAGTTGAAGGGATGATGATAAATGTCATCAGTGCCTATGCTCCACAAGTTGGCTGTGAGATGGAGGAGAAGGAAAGATTCTGGAGTGAATTAGATGAAGTGGTAGATGGTGTACCTAGGAAAGAACGGTTGGTGATTGGGGCGGACTTTAATGGGCATGTAGGTGAAGGGAACAGAGGTGACGAGGAGGTGATGGGTAGGTATGGTTTTAAGGAGAGGAATGTGGAAGGGCAGATGGTGGTAGATTTTGCTAAAAGGATGGAAATGGCAGTGGTGAACACTTATTTTAAGAAGAAGGAAGATCATAGGGTGACGTATAAGAGTGGAGGAAGGTGCACACAGGTGGACTATGTGCTATGCAGGAGATGCAACCTGAAGGAGATTGGCGACTGTAAGGTGTTGGCAGGGGACAGTGTAGCTAGACAGCATAGGATGGTGGTCTGTAGGATGGTTTTGGAGGCGAAGAAGAAGAGGAGGAGATTGAGGACTGAAAGAAGAATAAGATGGTGGAAACTGAGGGAGGAAGAGTGTAGTGTGAGGTTCAGGGAAGAGGTCAGAGAGAGGCTCAGTGGTGTTAAGGAGGTGTTGGATGATTGGGCAACTACTGCAGGAGTGATGAGGGAGGCAGCTAGAAAAGTACTTGGTGTGACATCTGGAAATAGAAAGCAAGACAAGGAGACGTGGTGGTGGAATGAGGAAGTGCAGGAGAGCATAAGGAGAAAGAGGTTGGCAAAACAGAAGTGGGATAGACAGAGTGATGAGAAAAGTAGGCAGGAGTACAAGGAGATGCGGCAGCAGGTTAAGAGGGATGTGGCGAAAGCCAAGGAAAAGGCATATGAGGAGCTGTATGAGAGGTTGGACACTAAGGAAGGAGAAAAGGATTTGTACCGATTGGCCAGGCAGAGGGACCGAGCTGGAAAGGATGTACTGCAAGTTAGAGCAGTAAAGGATGGAGAGGGAAATGTGTTGACTAGTGAGGAAAGTGTGTTGAGAAGGTGGAGGGAGTATTTTGAGCAGCTGATGAATGAGGAAAATCAGAGAGAGAGAAGGTTGGATGATGTGGAGTTGGTGAAGCAGGATGTAGATAGGATTAGTAAGGAGGAAGTGAGAGCAGCGATTAAGAGGATGAAGAGTGGAAAGTCGGATGGACCAGATGACATACCGGTAGAAGCGTGGAGATGTTTAGGAGAGATGGCAGTGGAGTTTTTGACCAGATTGTTTAACAGGATTTTGGAAGGTGAGAAGATGCCTGAGGAATGGAGAAGAAGTGTGCTGGTACCGATCTTTAAGCATAAAGGAGATGTGCAGACCTGCAGTAACTACAGGGGTATTAAGTTGATCAGTCACACCATGAAGTTATGGGAAAGAGTAGTGGAAGCCAGGCTGAGAGAAGAGGTGACCATCTGTGAGCAACAGTATGGTTTCATGCCGAGGAAGAGCACCACAGATGCCTTATTTGCTTTGAGAATGTTGATGGAGAAGTATAGAGAAGGACAGAAGGAATTGCATTGTGTATTTGTGGATTTAGAGAAGGCGTACGACAGGGTGCCAAGAGAGGAGTTGTGGTATTGTATGAGGAAGTCAGGTGTGTCAGAGAAGTATGTGAGGGTGGTGCAGGACATGTATGAGGACAGTGTGACGGCAGTGAAGTGTGCAGTAGGTACGACAGACTGGTTTAGAGTGAAGGTTGGACTGCATCAAGGATCGGCCCTGAGCCCTTTCCTGTTTGCAGTGGTGATGGACAGGTTGACGGACGAGGTCAGACAGGAGTCTCCCTGGACTATGATGTTTGCAGATGATATTGTGATTTGTTGTGAGAGTAGGGAGCAGGTTGAGAAGAGCCTGGAGAGGTGGAGATATGCGCTGGAGAGAAGGGGAATGAAACTCAGTAGGAGTAAGACAGAATACATGTGTGTGAATGAGAGGGAGGGCAGTGGAGTGGTGCGGTTGCAGGGAGAAGAGCTTCAGAAGGTGGAGGAATTCAGGTACCTGGGGTCAACAGTGCAAAGTAATGGAGAGTGTGTTAGAGAAGTGAAGAAAAGAGTGCAGGCAGGGTGGAGTGGGTGGAGAAGAGTGACAGGAGTGATTTGTGATAGTAGGGTATCTGCAAAATTGAAAGGAAAAGTTTATAGGACTGTGGTGAGACCTGCGATGTTGTATGGTTTAGAGACAGTGGCATTGAGTAAAAGACAGGAGGTGGAGCTGGAGGTAGCAGAGCTGAAGATGTTGAGGTTTTCGTTGGGAGTGACGAGGATGGATAAGATTAGAAATGAGTTTATTAGAGGGACAGCGCATGTAGGATGTTTTGGTGACAAGGTGAGGGAGGCGAGATTGAGATGGTTTGGACATGTGCAGAGGAGGGACATGAATTATATTGGTAGAAGAATGCTGAGGATGGAGCCACCAGGTAGGAGGAAAAGAGGAAGGCCAAGAAGGAGGTTCATGGATGTGGTGAGGGAAGACATGCAGGTAGTTGGTGTAAAAGAGGCAGATGTAGAAGACAGGGTGGTATGGAGACGGATGATCCGCTGTGGCGACCCCTAATGGGAGCAGCCGAAAGAAGAAGAAGAAGCTATTGCGAGAATAGTCTAATGGAAAAAAATGTCTTACATATTTATGGACAAAAGTATATAAAAACGTAAGTCAGTGATTCTGATAGAGATAAGGCCAGCAGGAAGGCCTTGCTGGCCCTGACGACCCCCACTGATGTAAATAGTATATTTTGTTCATGTCATTGTCATGTCATAAATAGTATGTTTTGTTCATGCCATTATGTCTGGCGTAAAAGTAACACCACATTAAAAAAACAACATCATCATACCAACAGTATAATATAGTGTTGGTAGTGTGATGATCTGGGGTTGTTTTGCTGCTTCAGGACCTGGAAGACTTGCTGTGATAAATGGAACCGTGAATTCTGCTGTTTACCAAAAAATCCTGAAGGAGAATGTCCGGCCATCTGTTCGTGACCTCAAGCTGAAGCGAACTTGGGTTCTGCAGCAGGACAATGATCCAAAACACACCAGCAAGTCCACCTCTGAATGTCTGAAAAAAAAGAAAATGAAGACTTTGGAGTGGGCTAGTCAAAGTCCTGACCTGAATCCTATTGAGATGTTGTGGCATGACCTTAAAAAGGCGGTTCATGCTCGAAACCCTCCAATGTGGCTGAATTACAACAATTCTGCATAGATGAGTGACCAAAATTCCTCCACAGCGCTGTAACAGACTCAATGCAAGTTATCGCAAACGCTTGATTGCAATTGTTGCTGCTAAGGGTGGCCCAACCAGTTATTAGTTTTGGTGGGGCAAACACCTTTTCACACAGGGCCATGTAGTTTTGGATTTTATTTTTCCTCAATAATTAAAACATTCATTTAAAAACTGCATGTTGTGTTTACTTGTGATATATTTTACTGATAGTTAAATTAATTCAATTCAATTCAATTCCTTTTTATTTGTATAGCGCTTTTAACAATGAACATTGTCTCAAAGCAGCTTTACACAGATAATGTGGTGATTAAATGTAAATATGTTCTTTGTAAGTATGTTTGTCCCTGATGAGCAACTGTGGCAAGGAGAAACTCCCCGAGATGGCATAAGGAGTGGACCAAAAATTAGTTTGATGATCTGAAACATTTAAGTGTGACAAACATGCAAAAAAATAAGAAATCAGGAAACACTTTTTCACACCACTGTGTGTATATTATATATATATATATATATATATATATATATATATATATATATATATATATGAAATCAATCTGCGCCCATGCCTCTTGCCAAACTATTCCTCTGAGACTGTTATGGGCGTAAATATACTGTATCACTAACCATTAGGAATTGACAGGTGGAAAAAAGACAAATCATTTAAAGAGACAAAGATGGAGGCTGGGAGAAAAACATGTCAAGGATGGATGGAAGAATAAAACAACAATGGTGTGTGTGTGTGTGTGTGTGTGTGTGTGTGTGTGTGTGTGTGTGTGTGTGTGTGTGTGTGTGTGTGTTTGTGTGTAGTGTGTCTTCGCTTTAGCATAAGTGGAATGTTTCAGTGTAAATAGATGATACCGCAAATAATGATGAATGAAATTAATGCAATCTTGCTAGAACAGCTGTAGACCACACACATCCATTACACTCCCCGTCTTATTATATGCATGTACACACACACACGCACACACACACACACACACACACACACACACACACACACACACACACAAACACTCTCACAAACAGTGACTCAGACCTAGACGATGACTCACATACCCACGTATGCACAAGTCTCCCAGAGCGGAATACAGCTTCATAAATGTTCACATAATATGTGCAAGTATACATGGGACACCATTACTGCTACAAGCAAATGCTTAACAAAATAACAAAATAAAATGTGAGAGGTGCTCCGGGACGTATTTTTCTGCCATGGTTTGCATTCAACACATCGCATTCTAAAGGTGACTGTTCACCTTTATAATGTGATTAAAAATGGCAATCCTGAAGGGAGTTCTGTTTTCCAATGTCTACGTCCAGAAATGTTTTTTAAATGGTGGGAAAATTATGCAAATTATATGCCAGATCTTAACCCAAACACACACCTGTGAGGGATTTCATTTCCAGAGGTGGGAGTAAGTCACCAAATGAAAGTCTCAAGTCAAGTCCAAGTCTTAACATTGCAAGTCAAAGTCAAGTCAAGTCATTCTGTTGTAAGGGTCAAGTCAAGTCAAGTCAAGTCATACTCTTTGTCAAGTCAAGTCAAGTCAAGTCGCAACTTAGTCATCAAGTCATACCAAGTCGCACACAGATTTGTTTGACACATTTTTTAACTCAGGGACTTTTATTACTTATTTAGACACAGAGGCCTGATGATGGGTAACAAAAATAAATAAATTAACTTGTGTGTAATAAAATATCGTTAAGAAGCACTTTAAATGCTCTAAAATAAAAATAAATTAAATGAACAAATAAACAAGAATTAATTGTAAGTTTTTTAGACAGTAGAATGTGCTGATGTTCCCTTCTCAGGAGGAGTCAGAACTACAGTTGTTAAACTGGATCATTTCTATCTATCAATACCCTGATGTATCTGTGTAAACATGGAGTGAACAGTCACATGTCCCCATCTCAACATATAGTAATAATAATACCTATAATTGTAAAGTATACTCTGTCATCTCATCAGACACCAAACAATGGGTTGCATACTCAAAGTAGAATATCAATATCAGAAAAAAAAAAATCTTACTGTACAAGTGAGGCAGTGGTTTTTAAAAGGTGATGAACCCAACATTGTTTGCTCTGTTAAGAGTTATCCACAAACTATTATGATCATGTTACTCTAGGGCTTTTCATTAATTTTCTAATATCTTTAATAATGTAAAAAATTAAAAACTATCAGGTCATGCCCCAGTATTTATGGAGAAATTTACCGTACATCAAACCAGATTTATGTATTTGGCCATAACAACTTTAACCCTTGACCACTTCAATGTTAAACTGTGATGTTTGGACAGGTTAAAATAATGCCAATGTGAAGGCAAATTACAGTGAATTGCATTTGCAAAAAATCAAACTGGCCATGTACGCGTAATCTCTAAACCCGAACTTTATTATCCTCGGGGGTGGGGGTGTTGTTGTTGCGGTGTACATGTTGTCTTGTCCGCGGAGGGATCTGCTGTTTTGGCAGGCGGCAAGCGGCTTCCGGATAGCGTCTAGCGGTTTACGCATGCGGAAGAGTGGATTGGGTTCGCCGACTTATTGGAAAATATATAGTCCATTCTTAAATATATAAAAAAATCACAATATTTGAAAAAAAATATTTTCCACAAGTCATTTCAAGTAAATAGGCACAAGTCCGAGTCAAGTCTAAAGTCACAAGGAGCAAGTCTAAAGTCAAGTCGAGTCTTTTCAGAGATCTAGTCAAGTAAGTCTCAAGTCCAGAAAAATGTGACTCGAGTCTGACTCGAGTCAAGTCATATGACTCGAGTCTCCCTTGTTCATTTCAACAAGGGAATATACAGTGAGGAAAATACGTATTTGAACACCCTGCTATTTTGCAAGTTCTCGCACTTAGAAATCATGGAGGGGTCTGAAATTGTCATCGTAGGTGCATGTCCACTGTGAGAGACATAATCTAAAAAAAAAATCCAGAAATCACAATGTATGATTTTTAAACTATTTATTTGTATGATACAGCTGCAAATAAGTATTTGAACACCTGAGAAAGTCAATGTTAATATTTGGTACAGTAGCCTTTGTACAGTAGCCAATTACAGAGGTCAAACGTTTCCTGTAGTTTTTCACCAGGTTTGCACACACTGCAGGAGGGATTTTGGCCCACTCCTCCACACAGATCTTCTCTAGATCAGTCAGGTTTCTGGCCTGCCGCTGAGAAACACGAAGTTTGAGCTCCCTCTAAAGATTCTCTATTGGGTTTAGGTCTGGAGACTGGCTAGGCCATGCCAGAACCTTGATATGCTTCTTACAGAGCCACTCTTTGGTTATCCTGGCTGTGTGCTTCGGGTCATTGTCATGCCTCTAACTGAGGGAACGAGGTTGTTCCCCAAAATCTTGCAATACATGGCCCCGGTCATCCTCTCCTTAATACAATGCAGTCGCCCTGTCCCATGTGCAGAAAAACACCCCCAAAGCATGATGCTACCCCCCCCCCCCCCCCCCCCCCCATGCTTCAGAGCAGGGATGGTGTTCTTGGGATGGTACTCATCATTCTTCTTCCTCCAAACACGTTTAGTGGAATTATGACCCAAAAGTACTATTTTGGTCTCATCTGTCCACATGACTTTCTCCCATGATTCCTCTGGATCATTCAAATGGTCATTGGCAAACTTAAGACGTGCCTGGACATGTGCTGGTTTAAGCAGGGGAACCTTCCGTGCCATGCATAATTTCAAACCATGACGTCTTAGTGTATTACCAACAGTAACTTTGGAAACGGTGGTCCCAGCTCTTTTCAGGTCATTGACCAGCTCCTCCTGTGTAGTTCTGGGCTGATTTCTCACCTTCCTTAGGATCATTGAGACCCCACGAGGTGAGATCTTGCATGGAGCCCCAGTCCGAGGGAGATTGACAGTCATGTTTAGCTTCTTCCATTTTCTAATGATTGCTCCAACAGTGGACCTTTTTTCACCAAGCTGCTTGGCAATTTCCCTGTAGCCCTTTCCAGCCTTGTGGAGGTGTACAATTTTGTCTCTAGTGTCTTTGGACAGCTCTTTGGTCTTGGCCATGTTAGTAGTTGGATTCTTACTGATTGTATGGGGTGGACAGGTGTCTTTATGCAGCTAACGACCTCAAACAGGTGCATCTAATTTAGGATAATAAATGTAGTGGAGGTGGACATTTTAAAGGCAGACTAACAGGTCTTTGAGGGTCAGAATTCTAGCTGATAGACAGGTGTTTAAATACTTATTTGCAGCTGTATCATACAAATAAATAAATAAATAATAAAAAAAAAAATATATATATATATAATTGCTGTAAGATCAACAAGTCAGACAGTGCTGCATGTCAAGGACTTATAACATCAGCTCACAACAGGGGCAGACTTTTGCATATTCAAATCTTTGAATTTTATTCAAAAGCCTGTTGCATACTGCTCTTTCCTTCAATCCACCTAATTCTCCCTTATTGCATTAATGTTAAATGACCAGAGTTCATATACACACATTATGCTGATGTGGCAATATTTAATAAAGCTAAAATTCTAAAGATAAGCATTTTCAATAACTTGTAATATTGAATGTAATATATAACATAATATATAAGTTCTCGGTGCTGGTACCTAAACTGAAAAAAAAAAAGGTTCTTGGGAAAAATTGGTTTGAGCATACCAAATGCCTCAGATCTGGAAACAAGAACAGGTGTTGATAGGGGTTGTGTTACAATTAGGGAATAACGTGTGTTTGGCTACAAACACTCGATGTGTTACAATAAAACATCAGTATTGCCGAAACCAAGCTGTCATAGGACATAAACACTGGCAAACAGGTAAATTATGTAAAGAGATGTAAGCAGGCATCAGTGCAGTAGAAAGAATTAATAAATGGCTCAGCAATGCACAAAAACATACAACAACAAAACCTTGAAATCTCCATTAACTGGGATTGAAATAATAGCCAGATTGGCCAAGAGTAAGATTAGTTGATCATGATAAGTTTGATAAAGATCTGGACAGTGAGTTGAAATATACAGTGGAGTGTTTTTATTTTGGGTAGCAGCCTACGTCATTGACAAAATAGGAATTGTATGCAGCAGTAGCTTGATAGCTTCAGATTGTCCAGATACACCATGCTACTGTATAACTGAGCTTCAGTAGCTTTGAAATGACGCCCACCCCGTGATCTGTGCAAAAAAAATACCTCACAGATGTCGGGCCAGATTGTGAGCTCCTTTTCTGGATGGTCTTTATCTTTCTTTTACAGAATAAAACCTCAGGAGCCTAGCCATGTCTGGCCATGTCCAACCTTGGGCTCTTTCCTGTGCCTTTCCCCCCTTGCCTCACTCATTGTAAGCAAATGCTTATGAACCGAGACTCAACATTAGCCTCCACAATTATTGCTAGTCTGAAACTGTTAGATTGTATTTAAACACACAGAGTATACACAATGTTTTTTTGTATTGCTTAGATAGTGTGTACACTGCCAGATATGTATTCTAGACATACTAGCAAAGATTATTGTTTTCCTTTTAGGACAACTTCACAGATGCACTTTATTCTATCTTGTTTCTATCTGTAGCTTTATTATATTTTTTACTCCATGGTTCTATTTGTGACAGGTATTTTTTTTATTTCATTGACAAGGTTCATATGGGTCCCCTGGTGGTCTAGTGGTTAAGATGCAGCGCTCTCACTGCTGCGACCCGGGTTCGATTCCCGGTCAGGGAACTATCCCCAGCCACTCTCAGTGCCGGTCCCAAGCCCGGATAAATTGGGGAGGGTTGCGTTAGGAAGGGCATCCAGCGTAAAACATGTGCCAAATCAAAACGTGCGGAGGATCCGCTGTGGCGACCCCTAACGGGAGAAGCCGAAAGAAAGTTTTATTGACAAGGTTCATATGACCATTTTCAGAAGAACACAGTTTGTTAGTGAGCCAGCTTATAAATATAATAATGGCATCATATAACCCTTACATAGACAAGATATCTCCTTGCTATTTAAAGACAGAACTGCAACACATAAGTACTGGTAAAAAGTATCCATTATTAGCAAGTTTGCCAGATCATGTCTTAGAAGTCAGACAATCCTTTATCGTGTTGACCTTGGATGAGAATAACCTAGTGCTGATGGATATTTTCAGTTGAGATGTAACCTGGCCACAGTTTAAGGTGGTATATAGACTTTTGGGAGTCTAGAACCTCCTGAGTAAAGAGACACTGTCAAATGTGTGCAAAAGTAAAAAATATAGACCGACCCAAGCTCTCTCTCTCTGTGTGTGTGTGTGTGTGTGTGTGTGTGTGTGTGTGTGTGTGTGTGTGTGTGTGTGTGTGTGTAGTGGATGAGTGTTCTAAAATAATCTTTGGATTCCCAGAGTGAATATATTTAAATGAATATATATGTTTTACTGAAGGCATCTGAAATATAAAGGTGAATGAAAGAACCTTTATTTAAAGAGGGAAAACATTTCAATATTACATACAGACATGTTTATCCAACGATAATTAATGTTCTTGCCATTCTTTATTTAACCAGGTATTTTCAATTAGACTTTAATAAAAAACAGACATCAATCCAGTAGAGAGAAAAGAAACTATCTAGGAAAAAATTTTATTACTTTGTCACAGACTATTCTCCTATTGTCGACTTTTTCTTCCAGTCAAATTTCGCTATGATTCAACTGCGTCTTTTTCTCATTTGAATTATAAAATTGATAACGCTTCAAAATCAAGTTGTTCGCATAAATCAGTTGTTCCAGCAGTTACTGTACATACAAAAATTCTGGCTAAAGCAGTAAACATACAGGATGGTGGATTTCTTTCAATTTCAAAGACTAAAGAAACAAAATACTATTGCTTTGACAACCACTGGGAGACATAGACAGAGAAAGAGAGAGAGAGAGAGAGAGAGAGAGAGAGAGAGAGAGAAGGAACTCCCCAGGCAGAAATTCGAGGAAATGATGTGCAACTAGAGCTATGATGTGCAGGAGGCCTGAATGATGTCCGTCCTTTCATTCGTCCCATTCTCAATTCTTTCTTCATAATGACACTCATGAGAGGAAGCAGTTATGAATCAGTAAGCAGACAAAGATCTAACCAGATTTTACACTGTCTACAATTCAAAATTGGAAGCATTCATACTGTACATTTATGCACTGTACTGTATGTTTCATAGCCTCGAAACTAACCCAAGGAAAGAGCATGCTGTTAATCTTTATTCAAATATTTTTAGGATAACCATCAAACTTAGAGCATTTGTCTTGTTAAGTGTTTGTGAGGAGCTGCAATAGCCAAAACTTTGAGCATGGACAGTCATGGGTCTGGGTTGTAACATTAATATCCTGAATGTGATAAATTGTCAATCTGGGAGAAAGAATACATTATTGATGGGCCACTGGTGAAATGATTTGCTTACTTGTAGTTGTGTTCGTACTTTTCTCACTTATCGTTTGTTATACAGGTACATGCACACAGATGGTACTGCTCAGATACACAGTATCTTTTCTAACTATACTCCTCCAGCTGTCAGCTAATGTGGATGAGACAGTGTCCCACGGTGAGTCAGCTGCTCTGAATCAAACTGTTAGACAAAGAAAGAATACACAAAAGACTCTATTCTTGACAATATCCTGACACACAGATGTTCATAAGATGTACATAAGGCAGGCAGCACCTACCTAGTTTGGGTTAACTTTTAAACTAACACACACAAAGCAAGAGAGACCATGTCTATCCTAATTGAAGCACCTTTACATACAGGGAGCAAGAAAAGCTAAATTGCTTAATGTTGTGCACAATATTATTGCCAGATCTCAACCCTTGGAAGCACCTTTGGGAAATTTTGGACTGATGTGAAGCTGTTAAGACACTTGGTCCCCTTCGTCTCTTCTCTCTGTGTTGGCTATGTGAGCTCAAACCCAATGTGTCGTCATTGAGAAGTAGCACCTATTGTGTTTAAACCTGCCACAACTACAACTTTTACTGAAATGATGCCAGAAAGCATATACACACAGAGGCCTCTGTTTACACTCTTGAAGCTAAATATTTCCTTCTTCGTCATTGAGTCAAAGTCATTGAGTCAGTCACATGTAATAAGCCTTCATTCTTGGAGTATACTTGAAAAAGTCTTGAATTTGGCCACAAAAGTTTTTATTAAAAAAAATATGTAGCTTGAAATAGCAAACTACTGGTGTGTTCTTGGAAATCACAGGATAGAACACTACTGGATAGAATGGGATGTTCTCCAAGTAACAAGGTGTCCATAAACCTTTGTGTAGTGTATGATGAATTGAACTCTTGCCAGGTAAAAGGTACGGATTTTCCAGTTGCAACAGGCACAAAGATTTTTTGTGGTATTTGCTGTTAAGTGTTATCGCATTATTTCTTTATTGTCTATATTTTATATATATATATATATATATATATATATATATATATATATATATATATATATATATATATATATATATATATATATATATATATATTATTTTTTAGATATAGGACAATAAATTTGATTCTATATATCATTCTTCTTCAGCATACAACTCATTAAAGACACTACAGTACATTCATGTTTACAGATAAAATATTCTAAAATAAGCAATTTTAGAATATATTATATAATAATAAGCAGTTATATAATAAGAGGCAAAATAAAACACATTATGCTTTCAGTCTGATTGAACTACTAGCTTCTGGAACTATCACACCTCACCATACCCAAATGACGCCTCTGCTTCTGTTTAAAATTTGTTTGGAATATGAGCACAAATCTCCTGTTGATACATAAGCAACGAGATCCTGCACGACCAACAAGATACCGCTGTATTCATTTCCACCCTCTGAATCATTCTCAGCATATCTCACTACAGCATTAACTCACTAGAGTGAAGATCTTTGCCATGGACTGTGATTGCATGTCTGGCCTAACTTGCCTAATCTCATATCTGTGAGTTGAGCCATTCACTTCGGCCTCATGAATTAGACTGATTGGAAAAAAGCAGTTACATGGTATGTGTATATTCATGTGTGGTCTTTTATTAATGTGCCAATAAAGAAGTCAGAAGAAAAACATTGGCATAGTGAGAAGGTTCCATCTTCTATACACCAGTGATCAAAACCCTCATTGACAAAGAATCAAAGAAACCCGAGCCGCTGTGTTTATATCTGAAAATCATTTAATGATCAGAGAATTAAACCAGAGACAGGAAAGCCATCATTCAGCAATGGAAAGTGTGTGTGTGTGTGTGTGTGTGTGTATGTGTGTGTGTGAGAGAGAGACAGAGAACGATATCCAGTGCTTTCATAATGATAAAGTTCTATTTCAAATCCAATTTCTATTTGGATAGATAGTGAACAAAAGATAACGCTCCCTTTTTATCCACAGCTGCCTGACTGAACAGAGCCGCGGCGTTGTTTATTGCCGTGCCGTTGTTCTATTTGAATTTTAATTTCAGATCATGGGATGAATGAGACAGACGAGTTTCTTCCCCCCGCTGGGTGTTGAAAGACTCCGTGGCAGCTGTTTAATGTGCTCACTGAAAATGCAGCAGTCTTTAAAGACAGACCGAGGATATTTCACCCACAGCTAAAGATTCAAACAATCTTCTCCTGGGGCTGAGACACTGTAAGGGCAAAACACAATGATCTTTTCTATTTAGAGAAATAGAAAAGATTCTGATTAATTGCACACTATTCTATTTTAATAAGGTTATTCATTAAAGAGCCTCTGCTCTTTAGATCGTAATGCTAATAATATTGAGGTGTTTGTAGCTTCATTTTTATCAACTTTTAGCCACAAAATTAAACCACCTGCCTAATATTGTGTAGTTCAAAGTACAGACTCCACAAGAGCATTGAAGGTGTGCTAAGGGGCTGAGCAGCATATCATTAAAAAGCCCTGAATGTAGCAGTGGACAGATGTTAGCATAACCATTTTGTTGCTATTCTGCCCTCATAGACAGCAAATTGTGACATATTGTGTTCTAACAGCATTCTATTGAGCCAGCTTTACATTTTTCAGCCGTTTGTGCCATAGTAGCTCTTATGTGAGATTAAACCAGACGATACTTTTTCTTTTTTTAAAACTGTAAATGATCTATGTATGGTAACAGCCTCAAGTCTCAATCTCAGATTAATTTGACACATTATTGAAGTGGAACTATAGACAGTGTGATAATGTGTGTAAAAGTAAATGTTTTAAGCTAAAGAAATCTACAATAAAAGTGAAATTATTGAAATGTGCTTGTCAGAGAGTATCCCGCTTGTTCTGAGCGCTGAACACCCCATGCCGGCTCGCAGCGCTATTACCAACATCCGCATGTCTCTGTGTTTGTTGCCACATGTTTTATTTTGAATTATGTTATGTCTCCTCCCCTGTCTTGTACTGTAAATTGTCATTTCCCAGGAATCCAGAGACGTTCCAGCGCAATTTGGATCCCACTTTATGTGGAGTTGGACACTGGACAGTGGATTTAGACATTGGACATTGTGTTTAAAGGCTCTGGCATGGAGAAGCTGGTGTTGGATCTATGATGATCGCAAATGTTGAGCTTTTTTATGAGTTGCTGAGTAGCTCCTGGTTCCATAATCTCAAATGATTGTATAAGACTGTAGAAAGGACATTACTTATAATCTTACATTCCAGTGCTCATGTTAGTCCAGTGTTCTGTATTGTTTTAAAGACTATAATCACACTCTTGATATCACCCAAATGAGGATGGGTTCCCCTTTTGAATCTAGTTCATCTCAAGGTTTCTTCCTCATAACATCTAAAGGAGTTTTTTCTTGCCACAGTCACCACGGCTGCTCATCAGGGATAAATACACACCATTCACCTTCACTCTTAAATTCTGTAAAGCTGCTTTGAGACAATGTCTGTTGTGAAAAGCGCTATAGAAATAATTGTACACGGATATTTCGAGTTTGTTGATTAGTTTGTGTTTCAATATCCCCTTGTGTTTGTAGTGTGCGAAGTAACTCTTGCAGTTTCTGTCGTTTAGCAAACCTTTGTTTTATGTCTCTCATGTTCTGGTTTTTGATATTGTTTCGGTTTCTTGTTTTTGCCTTGTCTGGCTGTTTTTAAAATCTTTGAGTTTGCCTGCTGATATGGATTTGTCTGCTTGAACATCAAAAATTTTAAATAACAAAAACTTTCTTATCCTGTACTCTCATTCGATTTTCAACTGAAAAAACGCAGTTAATGTAATGATTTCGTGTGAACGTATTTTATCTCACAATGTTACATTTTACATCGTTAGACCACTTGACTTGAAAACACTATTAAATGTCTGTAGGGTTTCAATATTTCTTACAAATAGAAGAAACCAGGTGAGTCTAAGTCAATTAAAACCAGCCAGGGAATGTTATCAAATTACACCAAACCTCTGTAAAACATAACAGTTTTTTCCAGCATTGTAAATTAGTTTCTTCTCTTATAATTGTCTAAAAAAGTTTGTGTATTTTAAACTCAAGACGATACGTTTTTCAAAAATGTATCTCAGGTAAATGAAACGGTTCAGAAAATGCGGGTTGGAAAATTCACTGTCTCTATATATTTGTTCAACTGTAAAACATCACTAGATCTTGCTTCTGATTCACACCGTTAATTAAATTGTATTACTTATCTGGGAAAAAAAATGGTGTACTTACCTTATGGTCATCGTCTCAGGTACCGACTCTGAAGATTAGTTTGGTAGTTAAGTGGCTAATCTTCTCCCTTTGGAAAAACTTACACACTTCTAGAACAAATCTTAATTATTCTTTTGGATATGGGCCCCTTTGTGGGATTTACTTGAACAAGCAAGACCTTTGCCCTAACTTATGTTCTTTTGTGTGTTTTGACTTTTAAATCTATTCTGTGTGTGTCTAATGTATACTCATTGTCTCTGTTGTTGTTTTGGTTAAGTGTTAATACAAAATCGATAAAACTATTATTAAAAAAAGATTACTCAATGTAAATCATTTTCTGTTTTAGTTGAAACAAAGGTTGAGTTTACTCACATTTGCGAGGTGGCAGGTGAAAAATTGTTCTTAAGTTTACTCAGCTTGAATTGTCTTACAATGAAAATGCCTTTCTAAATTAGATGGAGTTCATGGGTTCCCGGGCAATGTGGAATACTCAGTTTATAGTCTAATAAAAAAAAAAGGTCTTTGCTGTCTTCAGCATATTGAGACATTTTTACTAATGTAGCGTCTGAGGTGCTTTTTCTCTTTCATTGATTATACTTAGTATTCATATGAACACAAAATACAGTAGCTTTAAATATATTGTTTAGCAGGAGAAGGTTAGATGATTTTTACATTTTCTTTCTACACTGTTAAAACAAAGACTAACCTACCAATGCTCTTATTGGTAGACCCAGCGCACCTACATCTCCGGCAAAGGTGCAACATGGACCCTGGATGCGGCAGCGGCGGAAGAGACAAGCAAAGCCCCGGTCGAGGACGTCTCCCCCGCCACCACTACAGGCCTTCGAGATCTCGACCGAGAACCACTTCGCCCCTCTCCGCGAGACGAAACGCGACACTGTGATTCTCGGAGATTCCATCGTCCGGCATGTCCGCGCTACCGGAGCTAAAGGTAAGGTGCACACTCGCTGTTTTCCTGGTGCTCGTGTTCTTGATGTCGCTGCGCAGGTACCCGCGATCCTGAAGGAGAACTTCGGAGCGGTTGTTCTTCATGCCGGAACAAACGACACCAGGCTGAGGCAAACGGAGATATTAAAGAGGGATTTCAGGATCCTGGTGGAGACGGTACGCAGCACATCACCCACAACGAGGATCATAGTGTCAGGACCCCTTCGCACTTACCAGCGAGGGGCTGAGAAGTTTAGTAGACTTTTAGCTCTAAATGAATGGTTACAGTCATGGTGTCGAGAACATAAACTTCTCTTTGTTAATAACTGGAACTGTTTCTGGGAGCGTCCTAGGTTCTTCCGCCCTGATGGCCTGCACCCCAGCAGAGTTGGAGCAGCAGTGCTATCAGATAACATCTCTAGGATACTTCACACCATCTGACTGGTAAGACATCAGGAAATTTACGACAATGAGAACACGCATACAACAGACCAAATAGTTACAAGTTCACACACAGCCCAGTTTATAGAAACCGTATCTATTCCTCGTGTAGCAAAACCAAGAATTAAATACACAAGATCCAGAAATAATCTCATTGAAGTTAAAACTGAAAAATGCCAGATAAACAAACACCAAAAAGTTTTAAAGTTTGGTCTTTTAAACATTAGATCACTTGCACCCAAAGCGCTGATTATAAATGAGATGATCACAGAGAATAATCTCGATGCACTCTGTCTCACTGAGACCTGGATTAAACCAGGTGATTATATGGGTCTAAACGAGTCGACACCGTCAGGATATGTTTATAAGCATGAGCCGCGTCAGACTGGTCGTGGGGGGGGTGTAGGAACCATTTATACTGCCTCTCTTAATGTTAGTCAGATGTTAGGATTCAGTTTTAAATCATTTGAAGTGCTCGTTCTTAAAGTTGTATTTTCAGACAGACATAGAAAACTCGCTCTGGTCACCGTGTACAGACCCCCAGGGCCCTACGCTGATTTTCTTTAAGAGTTTGCTTGTTTTCTATCAGATCTCTTGATCGATTTTGATAAAGTGCTGCTTGTAGGAGATTTTAATATTCATGTAGATGATGTAAACGATGCTCTAGGATTATCATTTGTTGATTTATTAAACTCTTTTGGGGTTAAACAAAACGTCACCGGACCAACTCATCGCTTTAACCACACATTAGACTTAATAATATCCCACGGAGCAGACGTCACTAATATAGATATTTTACCTCAGAGTGATGACATCACAGACCATTACCTCATACTGTACACACTACCGGTAGAGCAGATTAGCCGTGTTGCACCACGTTATCGACTTGGTAGGACTATTGTTCCAACCACTAAGGACAGATTCATAAATAACCTGCCTGATTTATCTCAATTTCTCACTAAACCCATAACTACCAATAATCTTGATGAGATAACTAACAACATAGACCTTATCCTCACTAGCACAATAGACACCGTTGCCCCCATCCGGTTAAAAAAGGTTAGAGAACAAGCACCTGCACCATGGTATAATAGTCATACGCATGCCCTCAAGAGAACAGCACGTAATCTGGAGAGAAAATGGAGGAAAACTAAATTGGAGGTATTTAGAATCGCGTATAAAGACAGTATGCTCAGCTACAGACAGGCGCTAAAAGCTGCTAGAGCTGAACACCTGAGCAAACTTATAGAAAACAACAAAAACAATCCCAGGTTCCTTTTCAGTACAGTAGCTAAACTAACTACAAATCAGGGCTCTGAAAATTGTGTTCCATCACAGTTTAGTAGTGAGGACTTTATGATTTTCTTCACTGAAAAAATAGATAACATTAGAAAAACAATTGTGGCAGTTCAACCTCTGACACCATCTCCTGAGACAGTGTTACCTTCAACTCCACAACTCCACTGTTTTACATGTATAGGACAGGAAGCGCTGTATAATGTTATTGCCAAAGCTAAATCGACAACATGTCAGTTAGATCCAATTCCTACTAAATTACTGAAGGAAGTGTTATATACAACTGGTGAACCTCTTCTAAATATTATTAACTCCTCAATATCTTTAGGTCATGTCCCTAAATCCCTCAAGTTAGCAGTTATTAAGCCCCTCATTAAAAAACCTAATCTGGATCCAAACACGTTATCAAATTACAGACCCATTTCAAATCTCCCATTTATGTCTAAGATTTTAGAAAAGATTGTCGCTGCCCAGTTATGTTCCTACCTGCAAGAGAACAATATCTTTGAAGAATTTCAGTCAGGTTTTAGGCCCCATCATAGCACAGAAACTGCTCTAGTTAAAATAACTAATGACCTGTTTTTAGCTTCAGACCAAGGCTTCATTTCGCTGTTGGTTTTACTTGATCTTAGTGCTGCATTCGACACTATAGACCATGATCTCCTCCTAGATCGATTACAAAATTACATCGGCATTCAGGGACAGGCATTAAGCTGGTTTAAATCCTACCTGTCCGATCGTTACCATTTCGTAGATTTAAATGGAGAGCTATCCAGGCTAATGCAAGTAAATTATGGCGTGCCGCAAGGTTCAGTTCTAGGACCCCTGCTGTTCACAATATACATGCTTCCGTTAGGAAATATTATTAGAAGGCATGGAATTAGCTTCCATTGTTATGCTGATGATACTCAGCTATATATTTCATCTAAACCAGGCGATATAGCTCAATTAAGTCGGATAACTGAGTGTGTTAAGGAAATAAGAGATTGGATGACCCATAACTTTCTACTTTTAAATTCCGATAAGACTGAGATTTTGCTCATCGGACCAAAAACTAGTATACAGAAGCTCCAGCATCTCAACCTGCATTTAGACGGATGTTCTGTAACCACTAATTCAACGGTAAAAGACCTGGGTGTTATTTTAGACAGCGACTTGTCTTTCAAAAATCATATCAATCAAGTTACTAAAACAGCCTTCTTTCACCTTAGAAATATTTCTAAGCTAAGAAATATGTTGTCCATATCCGATGCAGAAAAGCTCGTCCATGCGTTCATGACCTCCAGAATAGACTACTGTAATGCGTTACTAGGTGGATGTCCTGCATCATTAATAAACAAGCTTCAGTTAGTCCAGAATGCAGCAGCCAGAGTTCTTACAAGGTCAAGAAAATATGATCACATAACCCCGATCTTATCGTCCCTACATTGGCTTCCTGTTAAGTTTCGAATAGACTACAAACTATTACTTCTCACTTATAAAGCACTAAATGGTTTGGCTCCCATATATCTATCCAGTCTTTTAACTCGCTACAATCCGCCACGCTCCCTGAGATCTCAAAACTCTGGGCTTCTAGTAGTTCCTAGAATAGCAAAGTCCACTAAAGGCGGTAGATCATTTTCACATTTAGCTCCTAAACTCTGGAATAGTCTTCCTGACGGTGTTCGGGGCTCAGACACACTCACCCAGTTTAAGTGTAGATTAAAAACATATCTTTTTAGCAAAGCCTACACATAACACACATCACATCATAACCTTGTGCTCCAGAACATCTGATCACATGCACATTATCAACTTGTGCTGTTAATATCATGAACAGCAGCTACGCTAATTGCTCTCCACTGCTTCTCTTTCTCTCCCCATCCCGAGGCATCCTGAGGTTTGGCCAGCTCCAGTCACCTCCCACCTCGTGATGATTACGGACCTTTGAAGAAGTAGATGCCGAACTCACAAACATCCCGAACCATCTAGAGACGTACCAGTGCCATTTGGATCCCGCTACATGTGTGGAGTTTGGCATTGGACCTCCTGGAGTGTTACAGGCTCTGGCATGGAGAAGCTGATGCTGGATCTGTGGTGATCACAAATGCTGAGCTCATAAAACTCGGAGCTACTAACCATATAGACTGTATAAGACTGCAGAAAGAACATCACTTATAATCTTATACTCCAGTGCTCATGTTAGCTCTCACTCTCCAGTGTTCTGTATTGTTGAAAGATTTATGATCAAACTCTTGATGTCACCCAAATGAGGATGGGTTTCCCTTTTGAGTCTGGTTCCTCTCAAGGTTTCTTCCTCATAACATCTAAGGGAGTTTTTCCTTGCCACAGTCGCCACAGCTTGCTCATCAGGGACAAATTCACACCATTCACCTTCACTGTTGATTTGTGTAAAGCTGCTTTGAGACAATGTCTGTTGTATAAAGCGCTATACAAATAAACTTGACTTGACTTGACTTGACTTATCCAGAGCAACTTACAGTTATCTAAATCAAACGGCTGAGTTGAGTGTTAAATGCTACTGGAATTTGAACTCATGACCTTCTTCCGTTTAGAAAGCCAACATTTTAACCACTGAGCTACCACTTCAACAGTTGATGTGTTGTAGGTCACTGGGTGGAAAGAAAAGAAGAGGCCTTAGAGATTTGTAACAAATACTTGGCTAGACAAAAAAAAAGTTTACAAGTAAATGTAAAAAATTTTTTTTTAGAATAATAAGTATAAATATGGACATAACAAACTAAACTTAAGTATAGCGATGTATTACACAAGCTCAAGTATTTTCCATCTTTGAGTAAGTTTGGTAACATATCACATGCTTTCATGTTGTATCTTCAAAGATTTAAGAATCTTTGGTCTGTGCGTGTGAGTGTGTGTGTGTCCTCTGGAGTGCACTAAACTCATAAATTCATATTGATTAACTTCACAGATCATTAGGGGCTCATTTCTTTGCTCATTATACAGTAACTCACTTCCTCTTTCACTCACACACACGCACACACACATGCACACTTGCATATATTTTCATAATGAATGCCAAGAATACCCTGATTGAGATATTAAAGGCATTTTTAGGTTATTCTTTGGACTGCAGTGAAAGAGTCAGATCGGTAGCACATAACTATTTGGACTGAATAAACAAGATCTGGAAATTCTTAGGAAGTGCATAAAGTTTACTTTTAACAGGGCAGTGGTGCAAAACATACATCAAAATCAATACAAACATGATTTGTTGTCCACAGAAAGGTCCCATCTTGAACCCCATTGAAAACCTGTGGGGTGAAATAAACAGGAGGTTCCATCAGTGTGAACATAGAAATTTGAAGGATTTGAAAAGATCATGTATGGAGGAAAGGTCGCAGATCCTTTGCCATGCATACTTTTACCTCATCAATGAGTGTAGGAGAAGATTCAGAGCTGTTATCTCGGCAAATAGAGGTGGCCCAAAGTACTGAGTGAAAGGGTTACTGCCAATAATTGTTAACACACACACACACACACACACACACACACACACACACACACACACACACATTATAGTGGAAGACACTGTATATCTCCAGAAACATCTGCATCCCCATATTTGGGGGGGGACAAATACTATAACAAATTCTTTTTATTACAATGTAATAAGGTTACAGTTAAAGTAGAAATAAAAATAACTTTTTAATAATTGTATCCAGTTTGACAAATTTTATGCAATTTGCAAAAGAAGAGGGGAAAATCTGAATGTAGTTAATTAAATTAAATTAAATTCAGCCAATGATGGCTAAACAAGTATTAACCCGGAGGGTTCAGTGTCTATTAATAGTAGCATTTGTCTAACAAAAAAAGCCCTTCAAATGTTAAACACATTGTGTCATGTCAATTTAAATAGCAGGTTGTGATACTGCAAAATATGGAAAATGTCAAGGAGGTGAATATGTATGCAACTCGCTGTACACATATTTGTTGTGCAAATTTGTTAAGATGGGAGGCAGATAGGAGGCAGATAGGAGAGTGCTCATTGTATGAGGTGAAGACTGCTCATTGAAAGAGATTAAAAACTAGCATTCATTTTCACAACAGTTTTGGGAAAATAAATCATAGCACTCTTCACATTTCAGACAGACAAATTAGAAACTAGAGGATACGGGAGAGCTTATTCTTCAGCATTAACATTCTCAAGTCGTGTGTGTCTGAGTGTGGGTCTATGTGTGTGTGTATAAGAGAGAAAAAGCTCCGTGACCAATTGATCAGCTCTGAAAGGCCAATAGACAGGGCAGAACACCCATGATGAGTAGAGACAGAAAGGGGCTGTGTTGGAGGACAAAGGGCATGACATCAAATACATCAACACCCATGTCATATGTCAGCCTTATTAGTGTGAGCAACACACTCTAACACCTGGGCCCAATTCACACTCACTTGTTTATCCCCATAGCTGCAGATAATCATGTGGTGCTGTTGTATAGCCTTGAAATGATATATGTGTTATGTGTTGCAGGGAATTATAAAAATTGCATTTCGATTTGTGATATTCTAAATATACAATAATAACCCTATTTGCACAAGAGAACCAGTTAAAAGGTTTACATACATTTGATACTTAACGCAATCGTGTTATACCCTGTATGATCAACAATTGTGTTTATGGTGTGTGAGAGATGTTCATGAGTTCATGGCGTGTCTTGAGCATTATACTGTTCATTTTTCTAATGAAAAACTCTCCATGAACAACAATTTATTGGCTTTTCCAGCATCTTCTGCATATATCTTTTACAACAATAAATATATGCTTTTAAGATCCCTCTTTTAACACTTTTACAGTTGTGTCTCAACCACTGAGGGGCAAAAGATGCAAACGTTTACTGATTAGCAAGAAAGCAAAACAATACATTCACTGCTAGACAGATGTAAATTACTGAACAGGATTATTGTTGTAAAATATTGTTTTGTTTAAAATTCTATTGAAGTAGGTACTATCATTCAGAAGCAACACACAATATTTCCATATTTCCAAATATTACTTCCTCATGTGTACCACTCCCTTTTCCAGTAAAGCACACAGTATAATCCTGCTATTTCCATGGTTTACAGTTATAATTGCCAACACATTTCTGTTCAACAACTTATGGGAACTAAACAGGAACTTGTACTAACACGCATACTGAGTAATGAGTTCCTGCAGAGTAAATTATGAGTTGTTGAATAGTATTGCTTAAGTGTTACCTGGAGATGGTCTTCTTCATCTTCTTTTTCTTCTTTTCTTCTTCTTTTTATATCAGTTGCAGGTCCTGGAAGGCAGGATTTGCTGTGGCACCCTATTTCCTGTCTCCTTGTATAGGTAACACTAAGCCAACAGTAATTCATGGTGGTGGTAGCGTCGTGTTTTTGTCAGTATTTTTCTTTAGCATGAACTGGGACATGGTTGAGAGAATGATGAATAATATTAAAATATCTCCACAATTACCTGTGAGGTGTTGAATAGTATTGGCAAAGTATTAGCCTGGGATGGTGATTTAAAAATTAAAATCCTCACCCACAGTTTTCATCTATACATAACAATGATCATTATGGCCAAACTGTTCATTTGTTTCATCTGACCTGAGATCACACTTCCAGGCTGTGATAACTCCCGATAACTCGATCATCCAATTAAAGGAATCTGACAGTTATTCAATCAATTTCTAAAACCTTAAAGACTCTTTAAATTGACATTCAACTTGGTGTTTGTAAACATTCAAACCAACTGAAATTCTGATTTAGTGAAATTTAGGTTTGAGCAATGATCTTAAACCAGGGCTTAATTTAAAAGGTCTATAGGATGTTGATGGTACTTGCACTCAAAGCAGTATCACCACATGTTGACTGTCCTCAAAGAACCTCGCAGCTGCATATTATGCTTCCCATGCATAAACTGATTTTCAAACCAGCATGTGCTCTACCATTTAAATCTGCTAAGTGGCACACAAGAACAACATCCTGATTACATGCATTATTCATTAACATCTTCCTGCAATTTCTCCTGCTTGGTACGAGGCTGACAAACAGAGAATCTCCTTCATCTTATCATCAGGTCACTCAACACTCTCTCGTCTGTCTCAATTTTTTTCGTTTTATGCAACTCTTCTCCTGAGAGGTGGTATTGCGTAACAACGTAGCCCCACTCGCAGCGTTCGTTCTCCATCTCAGCCACTGTAATTGAATTCATTGTTATGTGTCGACTGAGGTGGTGGCTAAATTTAATTCCTCCTGCCGCTTCCATCCGGCAATGTAAATTACAACCGCCCACTTGCCACTGCTCTCTCAGACCCATAACCCTGTGCAATCAAGGGTGGAATTATGGGTATTGTAATGTAGGGTGTGAGGAGGCGAGGCAATCAGTGGGAGAGAAAAATCAGTCTGAGATTACTTTAATGCAGCTCACCTTATAAAAACAATGGAAAACTCCATCCTTATATATATATATTTACTTAAACTTAAACAGTCAGTACTCTTCACCTGGCATCAGCTTTCAGTTCCATTTAGAGTTTAGATAAATATATAAATGTAACACAGAATTTGGCTTCATAAGTCTAAGAGACTGTTGTGTCCTTGTTTTCTTTTTCTTTGACCTCTCGTAACCTTTCGAATCCAAAACTGTCTCAAGAAGTAATTAGAAAAAAAAACAATTAAATCCAGTGCATTTTCTTCAACATCTAGTGAATTTTTTTAGTGAATACTACAGTTAATACATTACCACATTTCTTTGAGGAGTTTTCACTTCAAAACTAGCAAAATATTATTACAATTAACATTGATGGCATTTGACAGATGCTATTATTCAGAGAGATTTACATCAGACAGCAGCTGTGGGGTTAAGGGCCTTGCTTAAGGGCCCAAGAATGGCTGCTTGGTGTGGCTGGGATTGGAACTGATGACCTTTGGATCCAAAGCCTAATGCTTAAGTGCTAAGATACTACAACTGTTTTACAGAAGGAATTTTATTGGGTTAATTGGAAACTATAATGAGTCTCTACTGGTCATTTTTTCCTTCAATTGCTGACATGTTATGCCTAGTGGATACTATTGTGAACCAATAAGACACCTTTAAGACACCTTGTTGATCACATGTTGGAGTTGACTGGAAACCAGTGGGGAGCATTAGTACATCAAGAATGCATTTAATTTTTAAATCCAATTCGGACGGTAATAAATACCTCCATTCTTCTGGGAAGATGTTTCACTAGATTTTGGAGTGTGCTTGTGGAAATTTGTGCTAATTTAACCACAAGGGTGTTAGTAAAGTCAGGTATTGAAGTAGGTGAGGTGAGGAGGCCTGAGGTGCAGTCAGTGTTTACAATCATCCCAAAGGTGTTCAATAGGGTCTAGAGCTCTATAGCATGGAGCTAGCTTAATGCACAGGGGCATTGTCATGCTGAACAAGTTTGAGTTTCTGAATTCAGGAGAAAGAAGAATTTAATACTACTGCATCCAAAGACTATACAAATGTGTGGCTTAAATTTTGTGGTAATAGTTTGGGGAGGAAAAACATATAACTGAAAAAAAAATTGCAATATATTTTTTTTATATACCGTAATGTAGGAGTGTGTTTTAGTTTTTTTTTTTACTTTGGTCTATAATAACGTTAAAGTATAGTTGGGCTGGACTCCTGGACTCCTGGATGTAATAGAAATGTTAGTTTCCTGTCTTCCATAGACAGGACCACCATAAATGTTTTATATTTCTTGGCAAAATGTTGGGGAAAAAGTAAATTTTCATAATCACTAACACAAGTTTTCATTAAGTGGGTCACCTTTGGAGTTTGGACTGAACTTAAAAAAAATGCCTGTGTCAACAATAAAGCAGCATGTCGTTCCTTAAATCTCAGTAGATTACTTTAAAATCAGTTTTGTCACTGAGCCAAGAATTTGCCTGAGACAACAATTGTCATGTGGGATCAGTTGCCATAACAATAGTCATAACAGAATTGTCAAATAACAGAAAGCACAGAATTTCACCACACTGCTCCTGTAGTCCTGTCAAATAAATATAATCTCCAAATTCTGTGTTTTTATTTTTCAGTATGACAGATATTCATACAGTATATAATGGATGAAATGTTCGTTCAGAAAAACAGACATTTGTTCTGCATGTACCAGGATAGTTATCAAATAAACATGTCTAATACATGAAAACCTTTGTGTTAACAGGACTCTGTTCACTTTATGCATTCTACTTCTTCTACTAAGCTACTAATATGATACTAATTTTTTTACATTGATCTGGTTGTTTGTGATTAGTGTTTGCCTTTACACTGCATACACAGATATTTCTGCTTCTTGGTATTATTTGTGTTTATCATTCAATAAACTGGAGTTCAGTCAGTCAAAATCATTGTGTATGACTACTACAAAATCATAATGAAAGTGTAAAAGTGGCCAAAATGTTCTGTTCTTTCTTCAGTTATGTATTATTTTAGTGTCTCTCTTTTTTTTTTTATCAGTTCCTGCCAATTATATCCTAAACAGCAACCATAGCCTTCCAGATGTTGCTCAGTGAGTTATGAAATGTGTTTTTTCTTCCACTTTCTCAAGGTTCTCTGATCAATTTTTCACTCTGAGATGTTCAGAAGTTTATTTCTTTTATTTAACCTTTAGGGGGGAAATTGTTTAATAATTATATACACCTAAATATCAGGCATTTCTCACTTCCCTGCTAAAAAAAAAAAAAAAAACAGCAATAAAAACATAACGAAAATTCTTATGGTGTTTACAACCAATAGTTATCAACCAGTAAAACCATTGACATGTTTTTTTTTACGTAGTGTGTTTGTCTACATTAGTAGGCATTTATTGGATGCTTTAATGACATCATAGTGGTCCTTATTGGTGTCCAGTATACCAACAAATGATCTACAAGTTTGCTATATTAGATAAGATATAGAGCAAATAAATATTATTAACCACAAAGCAGGTGATTTTTTTTAATAAATTTGTAATGTTTACTTTCTTTACACACAATACCGGAAAAGAAAAGATGGAGGAAAAGAGTTGGAAGGAAACAAAGCGTATGAAAGAAAAACAAAGAAAAAGATAATAAGAAAGAGGAAGATACTTTTTTTCGTAAAATGGTTAAGAACAATTAAGAGGGTTATATGAATAACAAAGATTTGTTTTGAAATACTTTAAGAATTACAGCATTTCTTTATTATTATAAAGTAAAACAAATGTATCGATATATACAAAGAAGCTTTTAAAAAAAAATTCCTTTCAGAATGTTCAGTGTTGAAGAGAACCACCAAAGGATGCTTCATTCCAGAGATTTGTTTTTTTTTACTATATTATGCCACATGTCTAGTTAGCATGTTTAATTCCAGAAGATAAACCTATAAAACTAGCACAATACATTTACTAAAAGTCAACTGTAACTAAACTGTAAAACAGGATAAAAAACATTTGGCAAATAAGCTCCACCGCTTTATCACTACCCTGGGTAACAGTTCACAGCTTGTGCATTTTTATTTGTTTGTATCTTTATATGTAAAAGAAAATAAAGCTAAATAAGCTGCAGCTTTTCAAATCGGTATTAGCAACACCATGCTTTTACTACTAAGTCCATCTGTTTATTATTACGTCAATTTCAATGATGAAAAAAATAATAATCACACAGCAAAAGTGATGTATTCATCATTCAGGAAAAACATCTCAGACAAATTCAACTATTTCCCTGTGTTTCTAGAAAGTAGCTAAATTATATTCCAATAGAATAAAAACATGTTTAATCCTAAAATGAATGAAAAATAAGTAAATATATCTAGGATCAATCATCTTGTATTTACAGCATATAAAAAGCCCTCACATTTCCAGTTATATGTGGTTCTTCCCCCAAACCTTTTCCACAAAGTTGGAACCACACAATTTTATAAGGTGTGTTTGGATGCAGTAGAGTTACATTTTCCCTTCACTTCAACTATGAGACCTAAACCTGTTCCAGAATAGCAACACATCTGTGCACAAAGCCAGCTACATGAAGCTAAAGAATGGGACAGAGTGGAAGATCTCCTGCAATAGAGCACTGACCTGAACCATATTGGACACCTTTGGAAAGAACTGAAATGCTGAGTGCCCCCCAGGCCTCCTCACTTCACCTACATCACTACCTAACTTGTGACTGAACGAGCACAAATCTCCACAAGCACACTACCAAATCTAAATCTTCCCAGAAGAATGGAGGTTATTAAAACAGTAGAATGGGAACTACATGTGAAATGGGAAGTTCAAAAAGCACATACCAATCCAATGATTAGGTGTCCACAAACTTTTGTCCAAATATAGTATGTTATATAATAATTTCATGATGAGAAATATAATATAGCTTTTTCATTTTTTTTACTGGGGATGTTTCTAAACGGCTTCATTAGGACAGTCCAGGAAGAATTGCTTACTTCTGAATGGATCAGAGGGTAAGCAAGGTTCTTTCTCACAAAGCAATTATACTCTACATAACTCACTTATACAATGATGGCAATTTAAAGCTCTCATTGATGTTTTTCCAAGACTTCTACAAAATATAATACATATAATTGTATAATATATGTATTTTTCTCTTCAGAAGCTTTGGGTTTGATTCCTCAGTGACGATCAATCGATCAATCGATAGATAGATAGATAGATAGATAGATAGATAGATAGATAGATAGATAGATAGATAGATAGATAGATAGATAGATAGATAAAAATGTACAATATGGGAAATGCACAATGTACTGTATGTATACAACTGTAAAAAAGTTATATGTAGTGTATACAGATGATATATAGATTTAAGAATTATCAAAAAAATGTTTGAGTTATACATATACAGGATAATTTAATAGATTTTTTTAATAGAATAGTGCTGGTATACTGTATACAGAATGATTGCCCAGAATGATCCAGAATGTAAAAAGAGGAGCAGAATTGCATGATGATTACTGCCCTAGAATCAGTAAAGTATCAGTGAGCCACCAGTGTACTAGTGGTGTAGTGTGGAGTTCAGTAGGGTTCTGTTGTGTGTGTTCCCGTATCTCCTTCTGTATGTTCATTTGTGACTAGAATGTGAGGAGTCCCAGAAACTGACATTTTTTTATTCGCAAGTGTAAGCCATTTTGTTCCAGGAATTAGCTGCATTAACACTTATTTGTTAATACATAAATACATGATAAGCTGCTAGGCTTTGGCCGTGACGTTATTTTTGGTGCTTTCATTAGCACAGATCAAATTCGTCTTTCTGACGCAAGCTGTATCCGTGTCCAATTAGCTTATTGCATTATCCACTACTGTGTAGAGATACCGTGATGCACAAATAGATCCGGAAACACTGGGACATTGCACGAATGTGTGGGGGGTGGGGTGGGTTGGGGTAGGGGGGTTTTGGTTGTTATGTTTAGTCTGGGGAGAATTGCTTCTTATCTGTCTGCTTGTAACTGTGGTTACATAACTAGGGTTTTATCACAAAATCAAGAAAACTGGGAGAACTTTTACATTTCAGTCTTTCTTTCAACCATGCAGACCGTGAAAGAAGAGCCATTAGAGCTCTTTACTTTCAGCTCGGGAAAAGTTTGATCTGAGCTGTCAATTATTCTCTTTTTATATTTTTGATGTTTGTGCATGGCACTTTTATCTCAGTCAGACCTATGACTCGAAGAGAGAGCAAAATAGAGAGGAAGGGGTGTGGGTGTGTGTGTGTTAGGGGAAAAGTAGTGTGTGTATATTCCTTTGCTCTTTCCATATCTCATTCTTCATGGCTGCAGCATTTTCATCATCTATATGTACTCTATCAGCCATAAATCTTTTCATCCTTAAAGTCTCTTTTCCTCTTTTTTCCTGTAAGCGACATGTTTTTTTTTTTTTGTCTTCTCTATTTCTCTTCTACCTCTCTTTTCCCGTCTGTGTGCCATCTTTAATGCTGTAGTCGGTATTGTAAATGTCAGAGAGTGACTGCTCCTCTGTAGGGAGCCGCAAAGGAAACAAGTGGCATTTCTGACACATCCTGGGAGACGCTGCCTGTCCGGGCATGGCCTTAACAGAAACAGCTCTAGTCAGTCATCAGTGTTATGCAATACACACCAAAAGAGATCCAAGGAGAGGTGGAGAGAGAGTGTACAATACAATGAATGTTATAAATGTAAAACACAAGAATAAATCTGGGTTTCTAGTAATAGTTACTATTATGTTATTAAAATGTTTAACAAGCGTCTGACAGATTCTAAGAAACACCTAGAAAACACCTGGACAACTACACAAGAATCTTGTTTTTTAAACTATGGTGACTGTATATACCTGAATTTCTATCACATCTAAATGTAGATAGAGATATAAGATATAAATATTAGGTATTATTTTTTACATTTCTAAAAAAACATCCAGAAGATGTCATATTGTTTTGTGAAAATTTCCAATAGTATCTACACCAAATGGATAAAAGTGAGTGGACATCTGACTATGAGATGTGCTTTATAAGCGTCCTATTTTACATTTGTTCCCCAGTTGCTCTTATAATAACCTCCACTCTTCCAGGAAGTTGTTTTACTAGATTTTGAAGTGTGCTTGTGGAGATTTGCGGAGATTTATTTAGCTACAAGGGTGGTAGTAAAGTCAGGTAGTGATGTGGGTGAGATGAGGAGGTCTGGGGTGCAGTCAGCGTTCACATTCATCCCAAAGGTGTTCAATAGGGATGAGGTTAAAGCTCTATAGCAGGCCACTCAAAAGCTTCCATTCCAACCCATGGAAGCCCTATGTTCATGGATTTGACTTTGTGCCAGGAGCATTGTCATGCTGGAACGGTTTTGTGTCTTGCAGTTAAAAAGAAGAGAACATTTCTTGCTACTACATCCAGAGACATCTTATACTTGTGTACAACTAAGTCGTAGCAGAAGATGCATTTTGTCCACTTTTTTTCATGGACACACAAAAACACACAAAGAGGAAGGATGGGCCATGTGTAGCACAAGGTCTCAGTTTGACACAGATGATCCTTGTTGATCTATGAGGTCCCTTCAAAGCTGTCAAAGTGCACAAACAGCAAGGTCAGTCTCAATATGTGACCTTTCACCTTTAAGTATTCTTTTGGGATTTGTGTGCGTGTGTGTGTGTGTGTGTGTGTGTGTGTGTGTGTGTGTGTGTGTGTGTGTGTGTGTGTGTGTGTGTGTGTGTGTGTTAATTTGAAATGTGGGTGTAAACATGGTCACATTAGAATTAGTGAATTAGTGAATAGTTGTCAATGGAACAACCTGTTAAGGATAGGGGGAAGTATTTTCTAGTAAAGTGCTAAAAGCTTTTCTATTTTATTTTTTCCTTTTTTTCTTTCTTGCTCTTTCTCTCTCATTCTCTCTCTCTCTCTCTCTCTCTCTCTCTCTCTCTCTCTCTCTCTCTCTCTCTCTCTCTCTCTCTCTCTCTCTCTCCTTCTGTTTGTCTGTTTCTCTCTGTCTCTCTTTCTCTCATACCAAAAATAAATAAAACTAAAAACAGCCCCATTTTGACAAAAGAAGTATCATCGGTTTATTATTTCTTCTGGCACAACAGTGCTGATGAATTCTTAATTCTAATTGGTTAAATCCCAGGTTTATAACACATTCTTTAAGGTTTAAATTGGATTCTAATATGCCTTTTATTTCCATAGCAACAACTCATTTATAGACTCTCCACATAATATAAGGCAAAAGAAATGAGGTAAACAGAAGGGAAAATGATGTAAACAGATGTAGAAATGTTATTTATTAAAGAAAAAAAAAAGTATAATCACTGACCAACCAATCGAGAACAACTTTGGGATGAACTGGAACGCTGACTGCACCCCAGACCTCCTCACCTCACCTACATCAGGCTTCAATAGCACCCTTATCAATTATGAATTTCCACAAGCACACTACCTAGTGGAACATCTTCCCAGAATTAAAAAAAAAAGAAGTCCAAATTCAAAACTATTTTCCAGAACATTCCTAATACATAATATAATCTACTTACAATATAATCTATAACCTACTGTGCTTTCTTACACTATATTTCTAATCCAATCCAACACTTCATCCACATTGACAGATGTACACCCACTCTAACAAGACCCATCTAGACATCTTAGATGCATGTGACACCAGCTGCTCAACCTCAACATTCCTCAGCATTCCTTCACTGCCTTTGCTATCTCTTCAAAGTCTTCTGTGTTGTGTCGAGCATGTTGTTTTTTGTTTTGTTCTCCATCTTTCTCTATAATTTTCAGCAGTAGTGTAGCTCAGTTTAGCATGACATTGAAAGTAGTTAAGTAACATGGCTTCTGTTGTCATACGGTCATATTATTAAGTGTTGTTTGAAGACACAATCTTTTATTAGACTTATCTTGTCATTAATTGTTCCCAGTATTTTTATTCTTTGTCCCAGAAGTAAAAATAGGTTTTCCCTTGAGAATAAATAAAGTTCTGTCTACTCAATAAGCTCATTTATCATATGATGTGCTAACACCTTTTCTGGCAGAAGAGCAACTTTCAAGCATTCAACCAGCTGGATCTACCAGACGTGCTGAGCTTGCACATTTACAAAGAAGGAAAATTATTAGTGTAAAGCTCCACTGGCTTTCACCACTCCACTGCTGTCCATTGTGATTCAAGATGAAGTCACCAACCTGCCGATTGCACCCAAAGTATCAAACCCTGAAATAAATGTTAAGCAATCAGGTCATGAAGGCCATTGCAAAAGCCATACATTCAAGAGGCGTACATGCCAAGAAATCCCATTCCACTAAGAATGCCCTCATTTTATCCACTAGTAAAATACAGTGCAACCAATTCAGATATCAGCAAAGGTACAGCTTTCCCTTTGGAAAGCATAGGAGAGCTCTTTGAGAAAAAGCTAGTGATGGTCCGGGCAGCAACTGCCAGAGGGGAGGCTGGAGGGCCAATGTGCTTTTCAATAAAGGTCAGATGCCTCATCTTATTTCTGTCCTGAACCCTGTGCAACGTGGTAGTCTCACGTTGACTGTAGCTCCAAAGAGGTGAACCATGGGGACACTAGTGGGATACAACTGGGGTCTGATCACAACTGGGTCACCTGGATAAGCATGTATGATGCCGAAATCCCAAATCACCAGAGGATTCTAGAAATGTTAATAATAATGGGCCCAGAAGCATAAATAGCTCTATAAATGTGTGATCTTTTTAAATGATCTCTGTGTGAGGCACAAATTGTCATTAAAAAAAAAAACTGCTGTGAAGTGGTGGAAAAGGTCAGTCATGAGCTGTAGTAGAAAAGGTCAGAAATGAGCTTGTGTTACGCTCTGTGTGTAGTTTTGCAAATTCACCACATGTCTCCATGGCTTTCCTCTGGGCTCTCTGTTTTGTTCCCACAGGTAGGTGCATTCGCTATTATAAATTGTTCTCAAAGAGTGTGTGAATGTGTTTGCCTATGTGTGTGTGTATCTATGTTTTCATGGAATCCCCTGCAACCCTGGCTAAAATAAAGCAGTTACTGAAGATTGGATAAATATTTTTTTATAATGTATATTCATGACCACATTGCATGTTTGTACATAACAGGAAAACCATTCATACATAACAATCATCATACATGCAATTGAAATGTGGCAAAATAATTACAGAAGCATCTTACAAATCACTTCACATTAGGAAAGAAGAAATCAAGAGGGAGAATGAGGCATTTTGGATTTCACCACTGGCTCATCGCACCTGGCTAGTGTGTTCATTTCTTCAGTCGTCTGTGCTGTTGCTAAGCAATGGCACCTTTTTTTTTTAAATTCAGGGACCCCAAATGTAATACCTGAGTACTGAAACAATTTGTAAACACCCCTCTGTCTCTGTCTCTCTCTCTCTCTCTCTCTCTCTCTCTCTCTCTCTCTCTCTCTTTCTCTCTCTCGTTTTACTTCTGGGAGTTATTAATGCAGCTGATTAATATCCTGCCTAAATCAAATCCTAACCACATTTATTATTGATGCTATTATTATTGGAAACAATTTTAGAATATGTATACATGGGTTACTGATCAGGCCAGGGGTTCCCTCGTATCGCCAAGCTACCACTCTTGGGGCCCTTGAGCAAGGCCCTTAACCCAAGGTTATGAATCTTCCTAACATCCCTTGGAAATGCAAAGAAATTTCACTGTGCTGTAAAAGTACATATGACAAAAGCACATTTTGTTCTCGTTTAAAATATAAAACATACCTATAACCTTCCAACTTGTTACCTGGTGTCTAAAACTGCTATTAGGCACAGAAGGATCACATGGCACAAAGTTGGCGATGTGTAGGATATCTTTTCTTCTTCCTCTTTCATTTGCTCCTGTTAGCCGTCACCGCAAAGGATCATCCATTTCATACCACCCTGCCTTTTTCAAACCAACCACCTGCATGTCTTCCTTCACCACATCCATAAACCTTCTCCTTGGCCTTCCTTTATTCATCCTGCCTGGTGGCTCCATCCTCAGCATGCTACTAATGATATACCTTACCTTGTCTCAAAAACGTCCCACATGCGCTGTCCCTCTAATAAACTAATTTTAAAAGGTGTAGGATGCTCCGATGCTTTATTAGAAATGAGACCAATGTGCTAGACTTTTATTAAGTTTGAGCTCTCTCACTGAGTTACACTGCTGTTATGTAAATTATTCAATAAGTATTCAGGCGCTTCAGCATTTAGATCTCTTTTTCAATACTGCACACTTTGGTGAGTTATTCCTGATATAACTGTGGCGTGCACCTCTGGAGTAATACTTCATGGTCCCAGATCTGCTTATGTGGCATCATAATTGGTAGCAGTTAAAAGGCGACTGGCCGTGGTGAACTTCTGGAAGTCCTGTTTCCAAGGCAACTGACAGCTTGTTGCTGACTAAGGCAAGTCCATTTTAACTGGCATCAATATGTGGGAGACATACAGGCTCCATCATTTGCTTCACTTCATTCACCTTTAGGTTTTCAGATCTTCCATTTCATTTAAGTTTCTCTAACTTTGTTTTCTGGCTCCCCTTTCAGCTCCACTCCTTTCTAACATTAATTCCTCCCCTCAACCCTTCTTATTATGTTTCTCTCCATCTCTCGCTCACTTGTCTCTCTTTCTCTCTCTCTCTCTCTCTCTCCTGTTGTAGGGGAGAATCCATTAGTGCCATCAGCTGAAAGAGCATGAGAAGTGATATTACTGTGAGCCCTGTTCCATTTTCCTGAGAGTCTGATAGAGGGAAAACTGTTGCACTTTTCACGTTTTACCAGAAACAGAGAGTGTGCACAATGTTCCATTCCTTGAAGTGAGATCACATCGTAAGTGTCCTTGATGAAAGCATGCTGAGGTGCAGAACATCTGGCTCCATCTTGCTACGTGAGCGGATCAGCTATTTTTGACCACCAGCATGTAGTAAAATCAACAAATCTGTTTATGTAACACAAACTTTGTCTTGGTTTCTATCAATTATCCATAGACAACTCACACTTTCATTTAGAACAGCTGTCTTCGTGAACTTGAGCGCAGGGTCGGACATGTCCTGACTGTCCAGCACGCGGCGAACAGACGGGAACGTGTGGGAGAGTGCTGTGACTAATGGGAATGAGTCACTCTGCAGAGCTGCCGCTAAGTGAACATATCTAATTCACCAAGCATGAAGCGCCAGCGTGACAAACAGATGTCTCTCAGGTGCAGGGACATGCTTCGTTACTATTGCTCTTCTGCTGTACTCTGTCATTCATGGTGGCCTGGGTGTCATTTCTGGGAAATGAAGGCTAGATGATTATAATACTGTATATTTATTTGTATTGCCGATGACTACATATTTCCACTGCTTCTGCAGCAGATTTAACCACTGTGGTTACTCTGGTACAATGAACCCAAAATAAAACAATGATCACATGACTTCTAAACAGTTTCTTTATTCGAGTCTTTCTCAGTCGTTCAGATGTCAGGCTGCGACATAAGGAGGGAAAGGATTGCTAGCAGTAAAAAAAAGCACTACATTTATTAACAAACGGTTGCAGCGAGACAACTTAATATATAGGAGTTTGTTTTAAGTTTTTTTTTCCCAAAGAAAAATGGTATACCTACTTGCTCTTTGATATATTATGGGAGAGGAGATTCCCTAACTTTCTCACCATACAGCCACCACACCTGCCACAACGGCATCTCATTCAGCAATAATAGAAATTGTGAGATCTGTGTGTTGTAAGTGTGGCTGATGTGGTGGAATATATTGGTAGAAAAAGCCTTATCAACATATTTTTTTCTTTTTTTAAGTAGTGGGAATTTCCCTCTAGGACAGAGGTCAGGGGAGGGCAAATGCTATTAAATCCATTGATATAATGCATGTCGAAATTTCTTGTAATTTTTAGAGGTGGCAATGAATAAAGAAAGGTTTTTGGGCACCTGACCATTACAACCAAATTTGCTTGTTGGTGTCCGATTTTCTCTACTATACTCCACTCTTATGGAAAGGCTTTTCAGTAAATTTTAAAGCAAGTTAGATTTTTTTGGATCATTCAGCCAAAAAAGCTTTCGTGAAGTCAGATCTGATGTTGGTAAAACATATTGCAGGGTTAAGGCTTTAACACTATATAGGTCATTTGATTTTTTTTCCACCTTCAGCATTGGCAAACCATGTCTTAATGGAGGAGAAGCTTCATGTTTGACCTCTTACTTTTAATGATGAAAACTCAATTCTACAGCATACAAAGTCATTTTTAATAAATTTTCACTTTAAGCCTTGTGGCAACAGTTGCAAAAAGAAATGTGATAATCAGGTGTTCACATACCCATGGCCAAATAGTGTATATAGATAAAAAAGTCTCTACAGTTCACCGACTGTAGTTGGTGGGATTGACTTTAGTATGCCACCCTGTTTTCCAGAGTGGGATGAAACCCTGCCATTTGCATTGGTTTGGGAGAACTCTCAGGTGATTGCGGTCTGGTAAATGCATAAAAAATCCTCAAAAGATCTACCTTCATATGTGGTTGAAAATAGCTTTAAAAGATTAGTTAAAAATGTTTGATCGCCTTCCTACCTAACTACCAAACACCATCGATTAACCTCACCCATAACAATTAAAATAGAAACAGTGATGGATACAGATCTACGGGAAATGGGCAAACAAGAGTTGCCAAACAATTATTCAGTGGCTAATTAGTGGATAGGCTAGACATTTTCTGTTGAGGTGAAAAAAAAAGTCTATTTAAACTGAGGCTATTATTGAGAGGTAAACTATGAGCTTCAAGAATGGACAGTTCTTGCAGTTGTTGCTGGGGCAATAGCCTTTTCTTAATTTCTACAGCTTTAGTTATATAAATCTTTATAATATGGCCAAGTCTTATGCCAGGCAAAAAGAAAGCTGTTTTTATTAACAAAGAACACAGGAAAAATGTTATAAAAATAGTCTGCAAACCAGGCAAAACCAATATGTCGAACAGAGAGCATACGGTATATAAAAACAATCAAGACTTGACAATGGTTTAGCACACTGTGTGCCATGTAGACAATGAATGTTGGAAGTTATGCTTCATTTGAGGCAAGATTGCAGCTTGTAATTACCAAAGTACGACCAGTAAACGCCATAAAAAACTCCCTCTGCACTTGAAATCTTCATCTTTCTGATGGGATCCTTTCTACACACACAGCATGAGTTCAAATCAACATAGCCAAACTTGCTGTGAACAGTGTAATGTATTGATTTGTCTACGTTCAAATGAATTTACAAAAGTACTTGCTTTAAATAATTAATATGCTATTTGGATAAAACTGTAACACTGACAATATCAATGACAAGCTAATAACATTAGCTGGCAAGCTTGAACAGTACCCACAGCTCACAAGTTTATAATTGGCAATTAGCGTTTTATTAGCTTTACCTGCTATGGAACACTGAACAAAAGATACACTTTCATGGAACCATCCATTGTTTTCCACTTCGAGCACTACATGTCCCGAAGTGTCAAGTGATGTCATTACAACTTACAAATGAACACTTACAAAGCACCATGAATGCAGCATTGAAATACTGGTGAATTTGTATATGAAAGAGTGCATGTGGATTGAAGCAAAGGATTCTGGGAGTTCATAATATTTATATTTATATCTGTCATATTTAATACTTAAACTTCCTATACTGTGGGCAGCAAACATTTCCCCATCTGTTTTATTTACAGCATATTGGCATAGTATTGACCTACAGTGCCCTCCACAATTATTGGCACCCCTGTTTAAGATGTGGTCGTGGACTTCTAAAAATTCTCCTTTTTTTTTAAAACAACAAAGAACCCAAATGCAAAAAAAGAGAAAAATCCAACCTTTCATTTATGTACATTACTTTGGTGGTAAAAAAAAAATCACACATTTAGAAAAAAAAAAAAACTTGAAATCATGTGTGCCACAATTATTGGCACCCCTGATGTTAATACTTTGTACAACCTCCTTTTGCCAACAAGACAGCACTTAATCTCCTCCTATAACATTTCATAAGATTGGAGAACACAGAGAGAGGGATTTTTGACCATTCTTCTTTGCACAATCTTTCTAGACCATCCAGTGTCCTGGGTCCTCTCTTATGCACTCTTCTCTTTAGCTCGCCCCACAGGTTTTCGATTGGGTTGAGGTCTGGGGACTGAGATGGCCATGGGAGGACCTTGAGTTTGTGACTGCTGAACCACTTTTGTGTAGATTTTGCCACATGTTTTGGATCATTATCCTGCTGAAAGACCCAATGACGACCCATCTTCAGCTTTCTGGCAGAGGCCATCATGTTTTTATTTAAAATATCCTGGTACTTCAAAGCGTTCATAATGCCATGCACCCTAACAAGGTTCCCAGGGCCTTTGGAAGAGAAACAGGCCCACAGCATCACAGATCCTCCACCATACTTCACGGTGGGCATGAGGTGCTTTTCGGCATACTCATCTTTTGTTTTACGCCAGACCCACTTAGAGTGTTTGTTGCCAAAAAGCTCAATCTTAGTCTCATCTGACCAAAGCACACGATCCCAGTTGAAGTCCCAGTACCGCTTAGCAAACTCCAGACGTTTACGTTTGTGAGTGTTAGTGAGAAAAGGCTTTTTCCTTGCATGCCTCCCAAACAGCTTGTTGGCATGTAGAGAGCGTCTGATAATTGTTTTGGAGACTCTGTGACCCCAAGATGCCACTCTTTGATGCAATTCTGTGACGGTGAGCTTGGGAAATTTTTTTACTTTTCTTACCATCCTCCTCACTGTGCGTTGTGGCAAGATACATTTGGGACCTCTTCCAGCCTTGTTTGTCACTGTTCCAGTTGTTTTAAACTTCTTAATGATTCCTCTGACTGTAGATACCGGCAAGTTAAGGCGAGTGGCTATTTTCTTGTAGCCATTGCCTGACTTATGAAGGTCGATACACATCTGCCTTACTTGAATGGTGTGTTCTCTTGTCTTTGCCATGTTGACAAATGGGTAAGAGAATTAGGCCTCTGTGTCACGTCATATTTATACCCCAGGGAAACAGGAAATCATGAATTACTAATTAAAAGTCCCTAGATACCCTGACCAACCTTAGCAACTACAGAAAAATATATAAAAAAAAAAAAAAAATTAAATTTTTCAGAGGAATTGTTAGGGGTGCCAATAATTGTGGCACACATGATTTCAATTTTTTTTTTTTTTTTTTTCTAAATGTGTGATTTTTTTACCACCAAAGTAATGTACTTAAATGAAAGGTTGAAATTTTTCTCTTTTTTTGCATTTGGGTTCTATGTTGTTTTAAAAAAAGGAGAATTTTTAGAAGTCCACGACCACATCTTAAACAGGGGTGCCAATAATTGTGGAGGGCACTGTATATAGGACTATAGTATAATTAAGAGAAAGTACTCTGAATAACTCTGAATATCCACAGATTAGGTTTGTTGTTTGTGAAAGGCCTAAAAGCACTAACAGGCTTGAAGCCTGGTCATTTCCTGATGTCTCTGTTCTGACAAAAGTGATGGATCCCAGCGGAACAAGCTGTCATCAAGTTGAGAGCAGACCAGGACTGGTAGCAGGAACTACACTCAAGTGTTGTTGGGAGAATAATAGTACGTAGTCCTGCTCTTTTTTGCAATTATAAGATGATTTTTTTTGGCTTGCAGACACACACATATTGAGAAAGAAAGTTATGGTGAGCTCTGTCCACATTTAATTCCACCAGAGCAAAAGTCAACGGCTTAAGATGATGCAATGAGATATCCCACTTAAATTGAATTTTGTGTGAGTGTGTCTGTGACACCCAGAGAATGAGAGCCTTACCTCCTTATCACTGATCCAGTGCTGATACTGGTGCTTGACATTGGTCAACAATTCAGGTGAATGCATCCATCAAAGCTGCTCAATTACACACTACCAAGCAAAAACGTGGACACAGAGATTGAATATATTTCTACTTGGCTTAAAGCTAAGTCAATTGTTAATTTTTTTTATAGGAGATACGTAAATAGTGAAGATGATGCCCATATATATACCTTTGTATCTGAATCCAAATGCATGTTAAATTAGTTTCCTGACTAAATCATGTTTTTACCCAAAACAAGCATTTTCTAAAATTTTAACGAAGAATCTTCATCTACTATATATAAAATAGTTTTGCTAAAATCCTATGCAATGCTATTGACAAAATCTCAACCTAGATAGACACCTTTATTTATTTTTCTCGAAATGAAAAGGTGACACTGATTAAATGCTCTGACAACTTACGTTGCTGCTGACACAGAGCAGATTCAATCATGAAGTAGATAAATTGAGTTGGAATTGAGTCGGAGTCCTCATGTGCTTTGAATTATTGCAAATACAGCTATAACTTTTCAATTGCATGGTTATATGGAAATGCTGTTATTTTTTGTTTATCTCAGAAGTAAAGATAATTGAAATACATAATTTGAGCTCCAAAGTAAAAAGAAAACTGCCTCCATGTTTTTGTAAGTAACAAGATAAAGATGAGGGTCTCAAAACAGCAAAATTGTGTATCCAGTGTTATTTAGCAAGCAATAATATCAGTAACATATACAGAAATGAAGAATATTTAGAAGGAAACTATTTGTTTACAGACTTCTAATTTTTGCACATTGTACTGTGTAACATATTATACAGACGGTATACTGGTCAGTGCTTTTTTGTGTATCTGTGATCCACTGTCCTGTTTTGTATTGTTGTATATTGTATTGCCTTCATACACATGTAGCTCTTTGTTGTGTGTACTGCTGTGTACAGTGTCAGCTATATATGGGTGAATGACAATAAAAGCTTCTTGAACTGAATGTTGATGGGTCTAAAGCAAATACTTGTATGTACTGTATCACTAAACAAAGAAGAAAGAATGCAGCCATGTTGATTTAAGGGGCACTTGCAGAAGGACAATCCTGAGGTCCTAAGTAGAAATTCTGAGGCCTGAATGTTGCATTAAGGTTTACTTTTCCAGGGATTTCTTTTTATCCGCTAGATACACAATACCTTTAAGGAGTTATTGATAAAACGATTTACAATCATCAGATAGAGAAACATAATAGGATTATGTGAAATAATTGAACTAACTTTAAACACTGGGATTCAAAGAAATTCATAATTAAAATTATACAAATAAGTTCCGGGAGTATATGACGAGTCATTTGTCAAAAACTTATACGGAAACGCAACAAATCATCAGGTTTATTATTCTCTACAAAGATTTATAGGGTAGATCAGACTTTTCTTTTTATGTATTGTATAAAATAATTGAGAGAATGGTTCAGAAAATGGCTTATAGGCAAAAAGAAAACAAAAACAAAAACAAAGGAATAGCGCAGCTGCCGTGAATAGCATAAATAGTGTGTCTATTACAGGAAACTCCTCCTGGTGTTTGAGATAGCTATGTGCTTTTTTACCAACATCAGTCCAGTCAATCAACCCCAGATGGGCTCAAAGCCCAATGCACCAGTAGATGCTTTTTTTTTTCTTTCTTTATTTTCTTTCTCTGTATGAAGCAAATCCCTGCAAAGTGTATGTGTGTGTGTGTGTGTGTGTGTCTCTGTGTGTGTGTGTGTGTGTGTGTGTGTGTGTGTGTGTGTGTGTGTGTGTGTGTGTGTGTGTGTAAGAGAGAGAGAGAGAGAGAGAGAGAGAGAGAGAGAGAGAGAGAGAATGTAAAAATGTACAATGTGGTCAGATGCAATCTCTGTTTTTTATTGGACAGTGCAGGATCGCTAGCGGGTCTGGTTTCAATTTAAACTACTACTCGTATATAACTCCAAATTCCAGCAGGGATTTCTTCTCCTTTTCACTAATGCAGTATCAGTTTTGAATGAAATTGCAGAATACACTGGACATATATTAAATTATTGGGGGCAGACATTAACATATGTACTGGACATCAACTCAGCTTCATAATAAAATATACTTTCAAATATAAAGTATTTAAAAAATAGCAATCAAGCTTAATATCATGCAACAGTGCAATGCTAAAAAACTAAATCATCCTGAATGATCCCTCTCCCCTCTCTTATACTTTCCCATATTTGCAATGTTTTTCACTACATGGTGTATGCATCTGTGAAATTAACTGTCATATAAATATCTCTATGTAAATACCCAAAGCTGGAATTTATGGAAAAATAACAAGTAGAAAAATCTTATAAAACCCTACAAAAACTTAAAAGCAATACATTTGGTAAACCCTGAGAAAACCATCCCTACAGAGAAGCATGCTGGAGACAGCAGCATGTCATGGGGGTGCTTTTTTTCCAGTAAGGGGTGAGAGACTAATCAGGGTTAATGGGTAAGTAGCCAATTACAGGTAAATTCTAGAAGAAATCCTGTTCCAGTATTGAGTTTTATTTTCAGAACAGTGAAACTAAGCATACAGTAAACACTACTCTAGAGTGGTTGAAATTCAACAGAGCCCAGATTTCAAACTGACCGAGAATCTGTGTAATGCTGACGAGGATTAAAAAAGGAGTCTTTGTGCCACACTTTGTGTAAAGTTTTGGGACACCTGGTCTTTCCAGCCATATGTGGTTATTTCCCAAACTGTAACCACAAAGTGTGTATAGGAATTATATAGGATGTCTTTGGATGTGCTAGCATTAAAATTCCCTTTCACTCGAACTAGAACACTCAAACTTGTTACCTGTCCCTGTGCACAAAGCCAGCTTCATTAATATATGTATACATGGTTTGGAGTGGAAGATCACCTGCTATAGAGCCCTGACCTCAACCCTATTGAACACCTTCGGGATGTATTCGAACGCTGTCTGCAACCCAGGCCTCCTTACCCTAAACAGAGAGATGGCAAAAGTACACACATCCTTCACTTAAATAGAAGTGCAGATACTAATGTTTTAAAATATTAATTACTGACTATACTTTTTTACTCAAGTTAAAGTAAAGACGTTTGGGCTCTGACATTTACTTTAGTAAAAAGTAGTCATTACTACCTGTTTTAGTGTCATTCTGGTAACTGGACCTCACTTCATATTAATATTTGGGCTGTCATTCGATTAAAATATTCAATCGTGATTAATGTCATGAGTTAACTCAACATGAAATAAACTTATTCGTACATTTGTATCTATTCTATTAAATATACTTTAAATTAATATTTCTGAAAAAATCTGAATGCTCTAAGCAACATAGTCATGGACAAATATTGATAATTTATGCAAATGTATGTTTATTATTACCTCTTCTAACTTTCATACTGATTACATAATCAGATTTTTTTTTAATGTAAATTGGTTTATTTTAAAGTTTCGAGCATTTCGAGCTTTCTAATAATATATTTATTATGTCTGTGAAGTGAGTATTCATTAAGATTCAGGTTGTTATATGTTATTTATGTGTCTGTGAAGAGAGATGACAAAGGCAGAGATGGCAAAAAGCGCCCCCTGTCTGTTTTCTTTATTTTATAAAAGCACAGCACAGACCCTTTAGAGATTCGAATGATGTATTGCTCTTATCTGTATGATCAATAAAAAAAGACAGAGTTCATTTAAGTACATTTCAATGTCAGGAAAAAAAATCCACAAAATGCGCCGGTGCATTGGTCGACTCCAGAAGGTTAATTGTGTGCATCATGGCCGATTTTGGTGCTGATTTGATATTTGGTGCATCAGTAAAACAAATGTTAACTGATTAAATGTTAATTGAATTGTTAATTCTGACAGTTCTAGTTAATATATAAATACAAAATATTAAATAATGCTATTATCCAGGCCGAACATCCACCATATAGAACACAAGCAGAGAAAAGATGATGATGATCAGGTGATCAGGAATGTCTCTATTCTCAGGCGTGATTACATCGCAGACTCCCTCTGTCTCATCAATGTTTAATCCTTACTTCTTGTTGCCTTCTGCCGCACTCATTGTTATCTTCACAAACTAGTTTGCATCTGTGGTGTGTGAGAGCCGGGTAATTATCCACCAGTGGTAGATTGAAAAAGCAGTGCAATGACAGGAAACAGGTCGATGAGCTGAAAAAATCTCAGCGAGAAAAAAAAAATATTGACATTCACCAAATAGATTAAAACTAAATTAATGAGTCTGGTTTGAAAATGTAAGAAGTAGAAAGTAGAGATATTTGTGTAAAAATTTTATGAGTAAAAGTAAAAAGTTGCCTGAAAAATAAACAGTAAAGTACTGATACCAGAAGTACCTAAGTATTTGCACTTTGTTACTTCCCACCTCTGACCCTACATTGGCACCTTACTTTACTAACATGCTTGTGGCTAAATGACACACACACACACACACACACACACACACACACACACACACACACACACACACACACACACACACACACGTGTATACACAGTGTTGCCTTTTAAATTCCACCCCTCTATCCAAATAATAAATGCAGAAATATTACTTGCTATTAGTATTATAGGAATATACTTTTGCCCTCCAACTCACAGATGCACACTCCACCCACTCTGTTGGACCTCTCAGTGTGTTGTCTCTCATTGCAGTGTCCTCATCGCTCAGCAGCACAAACACAATTTCCTGTTGTGGAGGCACCACTTATTTACACAAGCCCTCCGATTCAGTCTTCTACATCCCTAATTAACCACTTTAACCTTCACCTTGTTTCTCTAAACCAAATCGACAAGCTGCCAGATACAATTAGCCAGCCCTAGCGAATAGTTACATAATTTTGTTTTCCTCACCCTTCTCTGCTCATTAGTTTTTCCACCTTGGAGAGATCAGGTCTCTAGTGAATTTTGAAGGAATTAAAAAAATAGCACAACAATTAGTGCTTCATCATTAGTTTAAAGTAGGAACTGGTGACTCCAAATTGCACTATTGGATTTACACATCAGCCTTCCAGAATTGGAGATGCAGCTCATGACAGCAGTGACAATGACAGTACAGAACCTTTTAAGGTTGCCAGTGTGTTTGGCAGAGCTCATTGCTATGCATGAATTAAAAAAAAAAGAATTATTTGCCTTGGAAAGCAGATCAGCTGGGACGTTCTGAAAGATTAAAGATTAAATACATAAGCGTATGAGCAATGTCAATCATACTGCTTCTGAATGCACATGCAAAGACAATCCTTTAGAATACTTGAATAGTGAATACTGTCTGACTCATGCCAGCTCATATCACACGACTGCAAATTCATGTCAAGTTAGGACTGATATGTAGTTTTTTGTTTTTATCTTGCAGAAATGATTCACTCATTGAAATATTTGACATATTGTCCTAGACAAAGCAAAGAGGAAAAAAAATACATTTGACTAGCAAACAGTCATGAATTTGACAAATCTCATAAACCCCTCATACACACACTCTTTACCCTCCTGCCATCTGAGGCTTTAGTGCGCTTATGTCCAGACTGTGCAACAGATTATTTCCACTCTCAGTACAAAGGGACTGAACTGTTACACTCACATATACACACTCAAATAAACACACATTTTTTGCACACATTGCTGATAAACAACAAAACTTCTTCTTTCGGCTGCTTCCTTTAGGGGTCGCCACAGCGGATAGATTTTTACATGTAAAGTATTTATTATTTATTACGCACTAACATATTTACTGTACTTTTTCTACTAATTGTCTTGTGTTGTTTATGCACTTTATGTAATATCCTAGTTATTTTTTTGTTTTTGCATTGTCTTTATGTAATTTATGTTGCTTTTTGTAGCACCTTGGTCTTGGTGGAATGTTGCTTCAGTACACTGTGTATTGTACTGTATGGCTGAATTAACAATAAAAGTCTAAATGACTTGACCTAAAGTTTGTTATGAATGCAGCATGAGTGTATTGTATGCACTAAGCTCTGTTGTGGATTCCCTGAATTCACCACAGTGTCACATCTTTCCAGACTTCACTTCGCATGACTCACATTCCCGCTCATTTTCGAGATCACCTGATAAATGATCTGACACACCTGGAAAAAAAACCCAACAAACATAAATAACCAACAAAAGCTTTAAACTAATTCTGGTTTATTAGGTTCTAGATTCAGGGTTTTTGGTTCTGATACACTATCTGCTGATTTAGCCAGATTTTTTTGGATTTGTCAACTTTTTTCAATGAAGTCAACCTGGTCCCTATGTACTCTGTAAGCACGTTAATATACACTGATCAGGCATAACATTACGACATTATAACATTATGAGCGGTGAAGTGAAAGACACTGATTATCTCTTTATCATGGCACCTGTTAATGGGTGAGGTATATTATGCAGCAAGAAACATTGTGACCTCAAAGTTGATGTGTTAGAAGCAGGAAAAATGGGCAAGCGTAAGGATTTGAGTGAGTTTGACAAGGACAAAATTGTAATGTCTAGACGACTGGGTTAGAGTATCTCCAAAACTGCAGCTCTTGTAGCATGTTCCCGGTCTGCAGTGGTCATCTATCTAAAGTGGGGGAAAGGAACAGTGTTGAACGAACAGCAAAAGAGTGACCAACACAATATTAGGCAGAATAAGAAAAATAAGAAAAGAATAAGAAATTGAATAAGAAAAATCAACAAAAAACAAAGATTTAAAAGTTTGTAATTAAGTTTAGCCCTGCATTGTTTGTAAGACAGATTTGGGCTTTCCCAGAATGCACAATTATCTTATAAGTGTGAAATGAAGGCTGGTATAATGCTAGCTCAAATGACTTGCTTTTTATTCAGATGTTTGTGACCAGAGAAGAATAAGCTCTGATTGGGTCGTATACTCCTGGAATGCTCTTTGGTGATTGCGCCTATGTAAAAAAAAATAAGTGTTAGAACTAGATTCCATTGTACTGGATCCATTGCGACTTATGTAACTTATGTAATCCAATATGGTTGCATATAAAGATATATTGTATATGTATACCTTTAGAGAAATGTTGGTGAAGGTGTGTGAAAAAATCCAGTAAGATAACGCACATACAGCCGAATCCCCAAACAATGACTAACAGTAGGGATGTGAATAACCAATCAGCAGAAACAAGTCTGAAGTGGGGACAGATGTAAATAAATAAATAAGGTATCTCCAGGAAATGTTTTAAGTAGTCAGTAATTCCACAGCATCAAGCAAACTTGTGTCTTATCCGCTTCTAAATAGGTGTTGGATAATTAAGTCGAGCAGCCACAGAGTGTAATAAAACAGACAGAGAGAATTACTGGTATGTGATACAGTCGTCTCATTTGCATAGATACATTCCTGACAGTCACACACACACACACACACATACATACACACACATGCATACATAATACCCTTGATGACTGGTTTTTATTTCCATGCTATTATTTCTCAATAAAAACATCCAATTAGGACAAACAGTGCTGCCACAAACAAACATAAACAAACCCAGAATGTGAGCAGCTGATTGAGGGAGATGGGATGCGTCTCATGTCTGCCCCACTGCTCCTTCTACTGGGCATTCTGTCTGATTTCTCTAACACAGTTTCACACTCGATGCACACAATGATGGTGATGTAACAGCTCTTGTCTCTCTCTCTCACTCTCTCTCTCTCTCTCTCTCTCTCTCTCTCTCTCTCTCACACACACACACACACACACACACACACACACACACACACACATACAAGGGCGCAACAAATGAATAAATACATTTACATTTTACGGCATTTGGCAGACGTCCTTATCCAGAGGGACTTACATTTATCTCATACAACTGAGCAGCTCTGGGGTTAAGGGCCTTACTCAGAGGCCCAGAAGTGGCAACTTGGTGTGGTTTGGATTTGAATCCACAACTTTCAAAGGGTGGAAAGTCCAATGCCTTAACATTAAGCTACCACCTTCAACATCATATCTGCAACATCGACACTTAGTTTCAAATTCCTTCAGTGCATAAAGATTTACTTAATGACTTTATGCATTTATTGCCAAAGCATTAAAGAAAATAATACATCTACTCTTACTTCTACTACTAATAATAATAATATGCACTAATTACCCATATAGAGATATTATTAGTAATAATAATAGTAATTAGAATAATAATAAAAAGAAAAGAAGAAGAAAAGGCACAATAACTATGTGATGCCTATGAACTCTTAGTGCTTGGCCCCCTAATAACAAAATTAGTGGCATAGAAGACATTAGTGACCTAGTGATCTCTCTCTCTCTCTCTCTCTCTCTCTCTCTCTCTCTCTCTCTCTCTCTCTCTCTCTCTCTCTCTCTCTCTTTTTGCTCTCCGCAGTTCTGCCTTTTTTTATTAGTCCGTCTCTGTTTCACACTTTCCGTCCCTTTTTCCGCTTTGTCATCTCTAGTATTTCTTCTTGCTTTACTTCCCTTCCTTTCTTGTTTATCTCTAGTGCTTTTAGCAGAATGTGTGTTTTCTTTACTGTCCATTTTATGTGGTGTGTGTGTATGTGTTTCAGTAGGTCTGTCCCAGAGCTGCTTAGCATAGCTTATATAAATGTATACTAGCAGTGTTTAAAGTTAAAAGGTACAGAAACTGGATGCTACTATCATGATCTGTAGTTGTAGCCTGGTTCTGTGACCACATGACTGTAAAGAATAATAATCCATTGTTGTAATCCAACAGCAATCCAAGAGCTGCCTGATGGGAGACCAATATTAATGTCTACCTTATTTTACATTAGATTTTGAGAAAACATATTTAAATACAGTCTGTCAGAATTAGGCTATCATGCTATTACACTCCAACTGGCTTTAAGGAGGCAGTAATAAAGTAATTAAAACAGCTGACTGCCATATGAAATCATATTAAATAAAGCCCAGTTGTCTAATTGACTGGATTTTTTTATTTACTAAACAATTTTTCACTTTCCTTTTCTGACAAATTTGTTCAGTTTTATTACAATGTAATATTTGTGGGTTGTTCGTGTCTCATCTATTTCAATGAGCTGAACACCAGTGAGAAGCACAACATGTCTGCTTCTGTATTACATACAAACGACAACTGGATTGTAAAATCATTTAAATAGTTTATATTTAATGAACAAGTGTAAGATTTTTCTCTTTTTTTAAGTCAAAGGTGCCCATAATAGCTGGTGTTGGCTCTATGATGATCGCAAATGTTGAATTATTTTATGAGTTGCTCAGTAGCTCCTGGTTCTATAAGCACAAATGACTGTAAAAGACTGTAGATAGGACATTTCTTATAATCTTACACTCCAGTGCTCATATTAGTTTTCACTCTCCAGTGTTCTGTATTGTTTATAATCACTATCTTGATGTCACCCAAATGAGGGTGGGTTTCCCTTTTGAGTCTGCTTCCTCTCAAGGTTTTCTTCATCATTCATCTAAGGGAGTTTTTCCTTGCCACAGTTTACAATTCTGTAAAGCTGCTTTGAGACAAAGTCTGTTGTAAAAAGCGATATAGAAATAAACTTGACTTGATAATAGTAATAGTGTTCTTAAGTATTGCTGCTTGCCTTGTACTTACAACTCCAATTTCAAAAACATTTGAGGTATAATGAAAATAAAAACAGAATGCTATGATCTCATAAGCCCCTACTTTATTCACAATAGAACAAAGAAGGCAAATGTTTAGACTAAGGAAATGTCCCATTTTAAGGTCTCCACAGGTCTGCAAATTTTTTTAACTGGATTTTTTAAAAACTTATTTTTCCCTTAAAATTATATATATTGTCAAACTTCTGATATGTTTTTAGTTTTTGTATGAAGAGAAATTGAATTCATGAGATTTGTAAATCATTGAATTCTGTTTATTTACATTTTACACAGTGTCGCAACTTTTTTGGAATTGGGGGTTTCCAATGTGTATGTGTGTGTGTGTGTGTGTGTGTGTGTGTGTGTGTGTGTGTGTGTGTGTGTGTGTGTGTGTGTGTGTGTGTGTGTTCAGGCAATTCAATCAAAGTTGCCTCAGCGGTTAACATTGGATTCTGGAATGGACAGTCACAAGTTCAAATCCCAAGCTGCCACATCTGGGCTCTTAATCAAGTCCCTTAATGCTCAACTGCTCAGTATTAAGTTACTCTGGATATGAAAATTTGACAAAGCCATAAATGTAAAAGGGTATGTGGCAATAATTTTGGGGAGATGTTAACTTGGTGGTTAAGGCATTGGACTTTGGATCTGACAGTCTTGAGTTCAAATCCCAGTCACTCCACGCTGCCCCTGCTGCGCCCCGGAGCAGGCCCCCTGAACAAGCCCCTTAAGCCCAAAGCTAATCAGTTGTGTGAATAAGATAAATGTTAGTCGCTTTGAGTAAATGTAAATGAAATAATTATTTAAAAAAAAATAACATCATTAATAATCATGTATTTTTAAAACCAATAAATGTACTTCTAATCTATCTATCAATCTAATAAAAATAACGATTATTACTATTGCCTATATTTAAAAACAGAGCGCATATATTAGAAAGCTCCATATCTCTATGCTACTGTATACAACTCATAATTAGCTCATAATTAACTCATAATTAAACAAATACACTGATGTCATTAGTTATATAGTATAATACAATAGTATAGTGCAAACAATATGTTTATACTGTAGTGAAAATAATGTATAAATCTGTAATGCACTATATGGACAAAAGTATTGGTATAAACCTGACGTTTCCAGCGATATGCAGTTCTTTCTCAAACTGTTACAATTGTGCAGGATGTTTTTGGATGCGGTAGCATTAAATTGTCCCTTTACTTGAACTAGGAGACCCAAACCTGTTTCAGCATGACAATACCCCTGTTTATAAAAAGAGCTCCATGAATATATGGTTTACATGCGTTGAATTGATCTTGAGTGGCCTGCTTGAACACTGCTTTCGGATGAATGTGAACACTGACTGCACCCCCAGGCTGCCTCACCTCACCTACATAAGTTCCTGACTTTACTAACACCCTTGTAGCTGAACGATCACGAAGCTCCACTAGCAAACTCCAAAATGTTGCCTTAAGTGTGGTAAATTATGTGGAATGGGATGTTCAAAAATCACCTTGGAATGTTATGGTCAGTTGTCCACAAATATTTGTCCATCTTTAGAGGACAGCATAAAGAATACAGTACGAGTGTGTTAGGTAAAATTACTAGCTGCTAATCAGTGTATTAGCTGGCAGCCTTTTAGCTTGGTATTGAAAGCTGTTATTGTACTGATGCTCTTCTATGTGCAGTAATTACCTTGAACAGAATGACGTTTTATTGAGCATCAGAAAACAAAGGGTCACACTGCAGCCAACGTGGCTAAAGGCTAGCAGTTAAAATCCTTTACAAGGAGTGTATTTCATTTGTGTTTAGACGTGGAGACATAATGGTGAGTGTTAAAGGTGATCAGGTAAAAAAAAAGAGCCTGGTGCTGTTTGTCAAAGAGGTGAGGCGGAACACTTATCACAGGAAACGGTAAATCACTCGCCCGACAGAAAAAGGTTATCCTGGGTTTTACAGATGTCTTAAATATTTACACAAGATGAGCCTTGAGTCTCTCTCTCTATTTCTCTTTCTCTCTCTCCATCTCTCTTTCTCTCTCTCTCGTTCTCTCAACACTAAGATTTTTGTAGGCCTTTTCGTGTTTTAAACTTTGTAGATCCTTCCTGTGTAGGAAAGCGCAAGGGAGGCGTTATAAACAATTTTATTGGATATATCAAGGGAAGCCAAATATTTATGGCAGATGCCGGAGTGAAAAGAAGGGATGTTCGTGTAAAAAAAAAAAGCCCAAGCATTTTCCATGTTGTGAGTTGTTCTCTCTCTCTCTCTCTCTCTCTCTCTCTCTCTCTCTCTCTCTCTCTTAGTTACTTTTAGTTACACCAGCAACCAGATGAACAATGGCAAGGATCAAACTGGAATTTTAGAGAGAGAAATGAAAGAGAGAGAGAGAGAGAGAGAGAGAGAGAGAGAGAGAGAGAGAGAGAGAGAGAGAGAGAGAGAGAGAGAGAGAGAGAGAGCGATGGAGAATCTATTAAAGTTCAGCGACAGAAACGCTCACATCAGCAGCAAAACACCGAGCCTTTTCCAAGAAGACCCCTTGGGTTCTACATAATATGCTGACTGCCTTCGCCGTCCATTTCCTAATGCCATAAAAAAATCTCACATTGTAACCAGCACCAGACAGACCATGTCTCAGTATAAAATATTACAATAAAGAATTTATTAGAAATGAATTTCCTGGAAATCAGAGACAATAGTCTAGGTGTCAAAGCGTGCCTCGTAAAATTTGTAGCATATTAGCATAGTAGGCTGCACTGCAATTTGTACCGTTATATAGGAAAAAGTCAAGACGGAGAAAAGTTACAAAGGCTATCAAGAAAACGATTGATGAAGAAAAAATGGCAATGCTTAGAGGAGCCAAGAGGAGTCAAGAAATCTAAAATGTAAAACACTGTCTGTAAATGCACACTTCTTTCTTCATTTTTTTCCTCTTGTTCATGCAGAAAATGTGAAGGATATGACGCATTCATATTTGGAAATTCGTTAAAAAAAAGTAAACAATGTCATACAGGAAAAGATTTGGCAATTCGAGGACAATTCACAGCTGTGAATAATAAATAAGGATGTGCATATTGCCAGATGGAAAGAATTAGAAGAACTGTGTGCTAATATGCTTATGAATATTTAATTACACAGCAAGGTTTTGATTTTCTAGAGCACATTCAGTGTACGTGAACTCTACACCTTTTTGTTTTAGAAAAAGTTTCTTTGATATTTGATATTATATTTGTATATACTTTAATATTATATACTTTGATGCTCACAAATTTGTGCATTAGAAAAAAAAGGGGCCATAAATATAAAATAAGAGAAAATATGAGAAAAAAAAAAGAAAACAAGAGAAGATGTGAGAAAATATATTACATAATGACAACGTGGTATTTAAAATACTGTATATATCATATTTATAGTAGTACACATCATTATCCAATCATGCATGCCATTTTTTTTCCTGTTCTTAAAAGCCATTTGGAAGCAATTTGGGAGCCCTAAACCTACTCAGGGGCAATCATTTTTATTTTCTACATACATTATAAATAACTATTATGTTATGTAAGATGACAAAAACAGCTTTAGTAAACATTTTTTAACATACACATATCTTAATAATAACTATGTGCATGCAGAAAGTGCATCTTATTTAGAGATTAAAAGATCTCTAAATAAAATAAAGTCTATTTTTAACTGGCAACCCTACATATTTCAGTTAAATAAACCAAAAGGTGTCTCCACTTTTTCTGCATTTACATTTCAGCCCCAGACACATACAAATGTATCATCAAACAATATGTGTACAAATGTTTGTGAACAACCCACAGTAAGATCTTGTTCCACATGTAGACCCCATTTGTTATTCAGTTATAACCTCCATTCTTCTGAGAAGATGTTCCCGTAGATTTTGGAGTGTGTTTGTGGAGATTTGTGGAGATTCATTCAGCCACAAAGGTGTTAGTAAAATCCGGTACTCGAAGGAAGGTCAAGCTAAAACTCACGCACACACACACCAAACTGTGTGACAGATCTGTACAATCACAGTCGTACTCACTTCACACATCCATGTCTTTAGCACCACTCATATTACATTATTTCATTATTACAAACTGTTTACATGTCGTTTTTTTGCACATCTTTTTTGGATTGCTGCTATTGCTCTTTTGCACAAGATTTGTTTACATTTTTGTTAATTACAAAGTTCACTCCTGTACTCAGTACTCTTTTACACACCACAGTGTGCAATATACAACAGGTTTACTAACGGCGCTATTTTGTGTATTTGTGTATTTGTCTTACACTGTCTTGTGTTGTCTTGCACTGTCCTGTATTGTCTTGCACTGTCTTGTGTTGTCTTTGCACTGTTTGCATCAGGTTGCACACGATGCACTTTAGGTGGCGAGGACCCTTACTAGTCCTTAGCTCTATGTTTTCTGTGATTGTTGTTGTATGTAGCACCAGGGTTCTGGAGGAATGTTGTTTTATTTCACTGTGTACTGCGTCAGCTATATGTGGTTAAAATTACAATAAAAGCTTTTTGACTCAACTTTCTTCTTGACTTCAAGCTTCTTGACCACAAATTCATGGTTCAACTTTTATTGAATTTTTGTTAAATGTTGTGTGGTTTGTGTACTTTCTTTTATTATTTAACATATTATAAAGAATGTATATCAAGCAATGTGATAAATAGCAGTAATATTGCGATGTTCTGTTGAGATACATGATGTTTTCGGGTTGGAGGTTATGCTTTACATAATAATCTAAGGTTGAAAGTTTAGATCCATGTGTCTTTTATAACTCTAAGCACTCCATGCGTCCGTGTTGTGGAAACATGGAGCTTATGAACATCTGTGTTTGCCAGCGGATCCTACAAACCTCATGCAAGCAAAACGTACTTGACACGACCACTGTTTGAAATCTTTCATGTATTTGTTTCTGTCCCACATTTTCTTTTCTCCTTACGGTGTGTCCTTCCGTTTCGTGTTTACACTTTTTAGCATTTATGTTCCTTGTACTAGACTAATATTTGTCTTTGACAGATGCACACACTTGCTCTGATGTGCCTTGCGGTCTCACGGTGGGTTTTTCTTCCATTGCGTGACAGTAAATATTTTATACACCCATAAACATCTCACGATCTTAAATACCCAGAAGTAAACTCATGCGCCTCAAAGCTGTTGATATCTCCGAGTAATATTTACTACTCACTAATGCTAGCAAAATAGTTTGTGTACATCATAAAGATGGAGGAAATGTGCTCTACACAATCAGAGAGCTGCGGTCACATGATGCAGGAAATTATATATATATATATATATATATATATATATATATATATATATATATATATATATATATATATATATATATATATATATTTATATATATATAAATATATATATATATATAAATATGTATATATATATATATATATATATATATATATATATATATATATATATATATATATATAGAGAGAGAGAGAGAGAGAGAGAGAGAGAGAGAGAGAGAGAGAGAGAGAGAGAGAGAGATATAGATAGATAGATAGAACTTTGTTATTGCATATTACAGGTACAATGCAGTTTAGCATTTACCAGATGTCAAATAGTTTTTTTGCATATTTGTCACAGTTACATAATTGAGATCATTAAATACATTTCTACATTAAACAAACATAACACAGGTCAATGTACAGTAAAATGCAGTTTTGAAATCTAACCTGCCTGGACTCTAAACCTAGTGACTGGTTGTGCCACAACTGCAATCAAGCATCTGCGATAACTGGCAGTGAGTCTTTCACGTCACTGTAGAATCATTTTGGCCCACTTTTCTTTGCAGAATTGTTTTAATTCAGCCACAAAGGGTTTTCGAGCCTGAACAGCATGTTTAAGGTCATACCACAGCAAACTTGTTCACATAGGGCCAGATAGGTTTGAATAGCTTGTTTTCCTTAATACATGAAATCATCATTTACAAACAGCATTTTGTATTTACTCGGGTTATAAATACTTTTTCACAGCATTGTAGATATATGTACAACAAATAATTATGAAAGGTCTGGGCAGTAAAAAAATGTGCAGAGAGCTGTTAAACAAGTACAACAAGTAATAAAGACCCATTTCGTTCATTATGTTTTATTTGCGGCTCTATTCATCCAGTAATATTAATTTCTTTGTTTATTTAATTAAATGGACATTCAAATGTTAATTTGAGATGGTCATTTTGTAAGCTCTTTAAAATAAATGAAAAGCATATGCAGCACTTCCATTGCTCTCGCTTCACCTTTTTTTCTCTTGCTTAATAATGCTTCATTTATTCCTCAGGTGGCTGGTGGTTGCTATGGCACCTGGTCATCAGTAATCGGATGTTGTGTGCTGAGGATTGAGTGAGGATTGAGAGAAACAATAAGAAAAACAGGCTTTGGTCTTTAATTTCCTCTTCTTTGATGTTCTCTCTCTCTCTCTCTCTCTCTCTCTCTCTCTCTCTCTCTCTCTCTCTCTCTCTGTGTGTGTGTGTGTGTGTGTGTGTGTGTGTGTGTGTGTGTGTGTGTGTGTGTGTGTGTGTGTGTGTGTGTGTGTCAGTTGAATCTTACTGTGCTGATGGAGGTCATTACCTAAGAGGAGAATGCACACACAGACACACAGACACACAACCACACACACACACACACACACACACACACACCGAACACACACAGACACACACATCATGCTGGGACAGACAGTATATCACAAGTTGGATGGACACTTCATAAGATTTCTCTTTCCTTGTTTGTCTCACAAATCTATACAACTACACAAACAAAAAAAAAGAGTTTTCTCCATGTTCCACAGTCAGACAAAATGTGTTTATGTGTGTGTGTTTATGTCCCTCTTCCGCTTATTTCCTCTCCTCTGATTTCTTGTATGAAATCTCTGTATATGGCACTGTGTACAAGAGTTCCTCCACCTTGTCCTATTTGCACGTCTCTGTGTTCCAGTATGCTCCTGGAGAGAAATATCTTGGACCAAAAAAAAAAAATAAAAACCCTTTCAAGATAAAGAATTTCAAACATTTTCTAAATAACAGTTTACAGCAGGACCCTCTTTGAAAGAATAGCACACAAGCACTTAATATTACTTAACCACATTTATTAGCAAGCCAAAGAATTTGAGGATGTCGCTCTGTATTAAGAAGTGAACTGAAAACCTGGAGCATAACTTATAAATGTAATTCTATCCATCGAATTTAATAGACAAAACTATGTGGACACCAAATGATTGGATTGGTATGTGCGTTTTGAACATCCGAATCCATATTTATTCCCCATTTCCACCTCCACTCTCCTGGGAAAATGTTTCTCTAGATTTTGGAGTGTGCTTGTGGAGATTTGTGGGAATTCATTCAGCCACAAGGGTGTTAGTAAAGTCAAGTAAAAGTGTGTTAGTAAAGTAAAGCCTGGAGTGCAGTTAGCGTTCACATTCATCCCAAAGGTGTTCAATAGGGTTGAGATCAGAGCTTTATAGCAGGAGATTGGCTTTGTGCCCAGGGGCATTGTCATGCTGGAGCAGGTTTGGGTCTCCTAGTTCAAGTAAATATAAAATGTAATACTACTGCATCCAATCACATCCTGTGCAATTGTATGCCTCCAACTTTGTGGTAAATGTTTTGGAAGAATCACATGCGGCTGGAAAAGTCCAGTGCTCCAATTATTTTGTCTATTTCTAGATATTTTTTAAACAAATTTCAACTTTACAGTTGATTCTTTTAGTAGATCATTTACATTTTTTTCTATTTATTTATTGTTATTTTACTAGAAATAAATTGATGTGTTGTACTGGAATACTACAGTGTGAATACTCTTTTTAAATCATTTTATAACAGGAAATATTAGATACATTTATATATAGGCAATATATTTATACATTTCTTTTGCAGGGAATTATTGTCATTATTTCCACTGACATTTCTGCCACTAATGTTATTTATTGTTCCTGTTTATTATAAGCACGTACAGAGTTATTGTTTGTTCAGTGTTTTACAGTGTATACACTGTATACTCATGCCAATAAAATACTTTCAGTTTAATTGAATTTAATCTCTCTCCTCATCTTCTCACTTACCATTTCACACTCGTTCTGTTTTGTTTTGTGCTACGTAAATGAGATTTACAAGGCAAATATGATTAATGCAACATCACACCAAATAAGAAGGGTTTGCATTATTAATCTTCCTCAGTAATAAGAGAGAGGGAGAGATAGAAAGAGAGACTTATGAAACCACATATTTCCACAGCCATCTTATATGATCTTTATTAATTTACCAGACAGACAGAGTTTAAGAGTATTGCTGATTATTCATTTACTGAGAGAAAAAGAAAAATAGTAAAAGGGTGACATGGGATTTGTTTGACGGGATGAAATAAGAAAGAAATAGTCGCTCTAATCTGGCAAAGACATGAGACAGAGTTAGCATGCAATGCTTTAACTTGGATTAGCAATTGGTTCACCATCTTTGTGCCTCATAATCAGTGTTTCCAAGATCATTGCATCAACTGTATAGAACACCAGGTTAGTTGGAAGCAATATGCCAGCAATTACCTCTTACAGAAACAATCTTTTGCATTTCTCATAAAAAAGGCATTTCCACATGAATAGCGTGACTCAACTTACTGCATGTGTAGGTGTAATAATGTGATTCATGTGAAGAAGTGGTTATAATAATGTGTGAGTAAGAAGCTGGTTCTCCCGAACCCTGATAGGAAATGCTGCAGATGTTAGTCACCTCTCTCTCTCTCTCTCTCTCTCTCTCTCTCTCTCTCTCTCTCTCTCTCTCTCTCTCTCTCTCTCTCTCTCTCTCTCTCTCTCTCATTTCCCATGAGTCTGGAAGAGTAGGATCCTCAGACATCAGCTCTCAACATCTGGAGCCTGTTAGACAGCACTCAAGTTCTATCTCACTCTCACTCTGATCCACCTTTGTCAAATCTGTTCTGTCCTTTTTTTAATGCCACTGTCTTCTCTCTTTCTCTCTCTCTCTCATCTGTCTTAAGTGTTCATCGTTTTGTCTTTTTTTCTCATGGTCTTTTTTGCTTTCAGATCTGACATACATAAACAGGAGAATACTCAAGATGAACTGCTCCCTCAAAAAGCAAAAACCCAAAAGAAAAAAAAAAAAACTTTTCTTTTTGTTTTCCTTGGCATACAAACAATTCATTTACCACAGTCAACAATTGAAAACACTTCTAATATTACACAAGCTTATATGTGACAAACTGGGGTATCTGGTTGCAGGCCCCTTTGGAGAGGTTCTGTTACTTTTTTACACCACAAGCTGGTTTGAGTCATATGGTAACTGATATTTCTGGCCAGAAAGCCAAGCCAAAAGGCCCTGGGGCGAGATTAACACACCATCTAATGACAATAGCTTCCCTTTCAATTCTCCTGGCGTAAATTCCTTTTGGATGTTAAGAAATGCTTTCAGAGGACTCTCACCGCTTTTTTCGCCTCAGGACAAGACCAGATGCAGAGAGGTCGGCTCCGGACCGATTGCAGCAACCCTGGAAGTGCTGAAATACATGAACTAAGAAAAGGCTTGCAGTTAGCGTGAGACCTGGATATAAACCCTATTCTAACTAGAAGCCAAATGAAAATACATGCATTTAAGTTTGACTTCTTTTGCAAAATTAAGTCAATAATCATAATATGCTCCTCCTTTTCTTTTGATCTAGTATGATATTACAGCCTAACTACAGCCAAACAAAATTAGATAAAAATTAAAAATATATATCCACACAGGCTGCCCAGGTGCTTGTTGCCAGCTGCAAATCTTTGCTGGCAGGTCTTCCTCTGAACTCTTTTCGTCCACTGCTAATGATCCCAAATGCAGCTCATGTCAAAAACACTGATGCTTGCCTACAAAGCCATAATTGGACCAGCATCATCTTACTTTAGAGACCTCATCACATCTCGCACTGCACCGCGCTGCCTGAGATCCTCATGCGCTGCTCGACTGGTACCACCTTCTCTCAGAGGAAGAGGTAAGTACACTTCAAGGCTCTTCTCTGTTCCCGGCATCGAGGTGGTGAAATGAACTTCCCCTAGATGTCCGAACAGCGGAGTCCCTGGCTATTTTCAAGCGACGGGTGAAAACCTACCCCTTCCTGAACCACTTAAATTGACACTTTCCAAGTTTACTTTGTTTAAAAAAAATTCCTCAAATGTAAATGTACATATTTAATATTTTGTGAATATTTTATAGTAGATAAGTTAGTAGTTATGTTGTGTGAAGTCCAGTGCCACTTATATCTGTATGTGAATCTGTCTAGTGCTCTATATATATTCATATCTCTTTTTATATTTAGCTTTATACCAGAAGTAGGTGTGGTCTGTAAAGGGAAGGTTTGTAGTTCTTGTTTTTGTTGATTTATTGTTTTTTTCATGGACATTCAATTTAATGTGGCTGAGGATATAAAATAGGTGTCAAAGCAAAAAGTTAAAAATGCTACTAAAAATGGCTCCTTTTACATTTTTACTTAAGTAAAAGTACTCGCTTTTTAAATTAGCACACGTATCTATAAAAAATGCAGCTTATTCTAATCATTCTCCTGCACATCGCATAGTCTTAATATAATAATTCTTTTATATAATAATTCTTTTTATAGTTACAGACACATACTGAGGGAATCCTTACTCCACACACTCTTGGCAGAAGCGTCTTAACACAGTTAATTAATACAATTTATGTATTCACTTCATAGATTTTAGAACCAGCATGTTTTCCTAGTAAGCTGTAGAAAATAAAAAGTTCCTCAGAATAGAAATACTTCAATCAAATTTTAGCTACTTGAAAATTACAGTAATGAAGTGAAAATATTTTTCCCCTAATGAATGTCATCCAGTACAAATTAGTTTTAAACAATAAGTACACTGATTGCATTTTCTGGCAAGGGCTTAGAGAATATTTGCATAGCGGATATTTATAGTTTATATTCTCTAGAGGTATTATGGCAGCTCCGGTTCATTTTCTTATAGAGACGGAAAGCGAAATGCGTTTTTTCCGTTTGCTGAAAGAGACAGTTGTAGGTGAGAAAGATCTAAGAGAGATCAGAGGTGAGAGGGAGAGCGAGGCCATGTGGTGAAGGGTCACTGATGTTACAGACAGACAAGCATCTTACTGTCTGGACTGGTTTCCCTGACTCTCCTAAGGTAAACATGTAGCTTCTAATTGATAAACAAGAACATCTAAAGCGTATGTGCTTTACGTGGCAATGAAGGACGTAGTGGAATCCCTGTTTACTCAAAGCCATTCTATAACAGTTTGAACAACATGTCTGTGAAAATGAGCAGCATCCTTGTGAGAGGGTGTGTGTGTGTGTGTGTGTGTGTGTGTGTGTGTGTGTGTGTGTGTGTGTGTGTGTGTGTGTGTGTGTGTGTGTTGCTCTGGTGACAGATTTGCACGCTGGTCAATCACCAACTGAGCTACACACTCCATTAATCTTGACTTGGCAAGGTGACGACCCTGGCTATAGCCAAACACTTCCAACCAGCCGTATTGGAGCATCGGGGGTCTTCGGTGCTGAACTGTAAGTGAAACAGCCATTAGACAATTAGGCCTTGAGAAATAGCTATAGCCAAGCAATAAGGCTCCGAACCACCATTACTGTGTTCCTAATGAGCGGCATGACAAGCCAGTAAATCATAAATGAATGGTGGCCTGAACCGCAAATTGGTGTTGCAAGCATATTCCAATTCATTAAAACGATCTGTGCTCATTAGGAAAGGTGTCATGTAGAGACACAGAGAGATTTAGAAATGTATATGATGCTGTTTTTATGCAAATGGGTGTGGGTGTGTTTAATGCAGAAGCACGTTTTGTTGTTGTTGTTGTTGTTGTTGTAATCGACTAATTGACGTGGTGATATACATTACATTTATAAATTGTGTGTTTATTCTGAGACGCTCAGGCTTTTGAGGTTGTGATCCCCGTTCACCCCTAGAGTTACCACTTTGTCATAAAGACTAATGGTTTCTCCAGATGTTCTCTGCTATTTGGAATACACCACATAAGCCATGATGCATCCAAACGTCTGAAAATGCAGATCTGGCTAGAGAACATAGGGTCTGATCATTGTTCTTCTGTTTTAGTATGTTCTGGTATGTTCTAGGATCTCAGCAAGATCCATCTTCTAGAGATTGGATTAGACTCCACTATTGCCGTACACTGGGTGATGATGATCGGTTGGCCAGATCTGCCGTCACTATGTTTACACTCGCCTGACCTTCAGGGTCAGAAAGGGTTCAGCACTCTGAGACGGAGCCTGGCTCTCGAGCTTGAAGGTGTGCCAGAGGAGACTAGCGTCTCTGGAGAGCGTCTGGTGATGGAAACGGACAACGAAAGCTTTAGAGTTGGAGTCGGTTAAAAGTGATGCATTGGATAAAAATTTTTAAAATAATCAATTTCAGTACAAGAGGGACTGAAGTGTAAATCGCACAAGTGGAAAGCAAGAAAGGATAATAATATAACATATAAATATGAATGTTTTTATTTTTTTTATACCCACCTTTGTACTCATCTTTTCTTCTTTCTTTCTACGATTTTTATTTGGCTGTTGCAGTGAGCTAGAACACATGGCTGGCCCAGAAAGAACTAATCAATAAGACCCCTAACTCTGAGAATCAACTAACACACATATTCTCATCAGGATTATGGAGAAAGGTATGGATGGCTTGCAGAAAGTGTTTATTTTGAGAGATGGTTTCTATCACAGGGTTACTGATCCAAGACAATGTAATCCCCAACTCACCACCCCCCAACACCTTATCTAGTTTATTCTGTAGATAAAGATTTTAACTTCCTTTCTTTCATCTTTAAAACTATCTGGCCAGTTGCTACCACACCTGATGTATATAAATTTTATCCCCATCACCACCAAATACAATACACTGACAAAACTATAAAAATAAAAAAGGCAAACTCAAAAACCTGAAAAATATATATTAGGAAAATAAAATAGCTCTGTGTGTGTGTGTGTGTGTGTGTGTGTCCAAAATGATATCTAATGGATATCTGACCACTTTGATTTTATTATTATTGTTGTTGTAAAGGTCATCACATGAACAGACAAATCTTTGTGTGTGTGTGTGTGTGTGGTGTGTGTGTGTGTGTGTGTGTGTGTGTGTGTGTGTGTGTGTGTGTGTGTGTGTTTAACTGCCTTATCATCTCCTATTATCTCTGCCAGTATTTTCTTTCACTACTTTGTGTTACATTTTGATAGACAGCACCTTTTTAAAGCTGTCTACAGTCTCTACAGTTTCCACAGCAACCAGCAAGTGGATTATTTGCTGTCAAATTTCCAGATTAATGCAGTAGCTACGCTTTTCTATGCTGTCACATTTGAGAGCTCAAACAGAACAAAAAGATGTGAAAGATGAAAAAAAGTTGTACATTTTCTTCTTGACTTTATCTCAAGTGAAAAATATGGGAAAATGATTAGAGTCTGGTGTGAGTGTAAGTTTTGGGACTTGATAACACATACCAGGTAAGTGAAGATTCAGCTAGAATACAGTCTGCATTTACATTAATGGCTTTTGGCGGACAGCTGATCAGTTGAGGGTTGAGGGCCTTGCTCGAGGGCTCAGCAGTGGCAACTTGGTGATTCTGGGATTGGAACTCATCTTTCAATCAGAAGTCCATCAGTGAGGTAGTAGCTCAGTGATTAATGCTCTGGGTGGTTCTTTGGAAGGTTGGGAGTTCGTGCCCCAGTATTACCAATCTGCTACACTTGGGGCCCTTGAACAAGGCCCTTAACCCACTGTGCTCCAGAGATGCTACACTTCCCAGGCTACAATATAGATGGCCAAAAGTATACTGACACCTGACTATCACACCCATCCTACAAGTGTTGCCACAAAGTTCACAATTGTATATAATGTCGTTTTATGCTGTAGATTTACAATTTCTCTTCACTTTAACAAGGAGACCAAAATCTGTTCCAGCATCATTATGTCCCTGTGCACAAAATCTGATCCTCTGCATTAATATATAGATACATGGCAGTGGTTGCTTAATGGTTGAGGCATTGAACTTTGGATTAGAAGGTGACAAGTTTAAATCCCAGCACCACCAACTGCCATTTTGGGGCCCACGAGCAAGGCTCCTAACCCTCAACTGTTCAGTTGTAGGTCACTCTGAATAAGGGCATCTGCCAAATGCAGTGAATGTAAATACATTTAAAACTGAACTGTTAGAAATGTAGAAAAAATAAAAAAAATGACCACACAAAAGAAGATATGGAAACAGGTAAAGTAAAGCCAAAAACACCAACCTGTATGCTCCATTGCATAGGTGTTAGTAAAATATGAACATGATTAAGGGTGATCCAATGCAAGTAACCCAGAAACATTTTCCACTTTTTAATGAACTGCATATTTCACACGCCTTCGTACGCCTGTCCTCAATCAACCGTTTTCAAAAATCCATTTATACGATGAGTAAGTCCTGGGCTCTGGAAACGAAGCTGGCAGCTAAAATCAGTCACAGAGATATAACTACACAATCATTTACGCCTCGGCTTGCCGAGGGGATGAGCTACAATTAAAGAGTGTGAGGCACTGGAGAAACGTTTTTAATTTTATAGATTTCTTTTTTTAAATTGATTTTCAGTCATGGGGCACGTGGCCTGCATTCCACAGCTAAACCAACACAGAACACCGGAAGTCAGCCTGACAGAAAATGGAGAGGTTCAACTAAACTGCGGTCCATGTTTTTACTCCACTTGAGTCACATATGGAGTGAATTAGCGTTACAGGCCAGTTTTTCTCCTAAGTGTGAACTCATCTTACCAAAGACAGACCATCTTCTCCTTTTATTTAAGGAATATTACCTTGTACTGAACTGTAGAAGAGACACAAGGTAATGAATTGCAGGCCGACAAAGTGTGCATTCTTTACTCACTAATCTCAACGACTAAAAGGAATTGATTTGGTTGAGACAACAAAGTAGCTTTGTGACACCGGTACATCATTTTCTTCCTCAAGTCAAGGCCCTTTTTTCAACACTAGACACTATTTAAGGCTCTACACACATTTATATTAGCAGAAAGATGGCAATTAATAGGTTTTTAACAGACATCCAGTGTATTTGAGTGTCTCATGAATAACTTTTGGCATTAGACATAAATGCCGTTTTCACAAAAACAAAAGATAAATAGTCTTTGTTGGCTGAATCATACAGAAGAACTGATGCAGTAACCAAGTGTAAGTCTAATAACTAATAAAAAGAATGGCAGCTTATATTGTAATTAATCACTCACACACCTGGGCAAAACTAAATATGGGCCACATCCCAAATGGCAAAATGGGAAGCTATTAATGTGCTTAACAACAAGTCATTGGTCAGGAAATGAGCACGAATTAAACAAATGCACTCCCGAGACTCTTCTATGGCACCGTTCGCTCATTTACTTTTGCTGCAGTGAAGCGTTTGGGAAAATTCTCAGGGGAATTCACTTCTCTAGTCTTCCCGAAACGCAAAAGATAAAATCGTGATCACGTAAAATGTTTGCTAGAAAAGTCAGAATGCCTTCGCAAGATCTTCTTATCAAGAGATTGAAGCTCAGCAGCATGGAATGGAATAGCATTGAGTAATCTTTTTGTAAAATGCTGTACACAAGTTTATACACAAGACTGAAGCATTTAAAGAAACTAAAGGGAAAATATATCCTAGAATAAGTTATTCTATATATATGTGTTTATTTCTTGCTCATTTCCTGACCAATGATTTGTTGTTAAAACCATTGCAAGTGACATATTTTGCCAATTTAACCAGGTGTTTAATGAAAATGTGATGGACTACTGAGTATATAGATAGATAGATAGATAGATAGATAGATAGATAGATAGATAGATAGATAGATAGATAGATAGATAGATAGATAGATAGATAGATAGATATATTTCTATATATATACCGAACCAGAATTTTTTACCATCCACCAGCGTTTATTTTTCCTCAGTCCCGTGAGTAGTGATGTTTTTAATAATAACCGATAGGAGGCGATCTTTCCCACGTAACACTTTGTATGCGTGTGCGTGTGTGTGTGTGTGTGTGTGTGTGTGTGTGTGCGTGTGTGTGTGTGTGTGTGTGTGTGTGTGTTTAATCATTTTGTAGTATTGCACAGACACTTCCAAACTTGTCTGTTCAGCTTGCAGAGTTTAATATGAATCAAATGCTGGATAAGTGACGCTTTGTCTATGATTATTTTTTTAATCTTGTCCTCACAGTATGTCTTTTATGAAGTATCCAAAAGACAGTGAAAAGAAGATTGTTGCCTGGTTGACAAGTGAGAAACGGCAGAATGACATTGCTTTAGAACAATTAGATTGAATTAGATTCTTAGGATATTCTTTGGATTTATAATACATTTTACCAGAATGAAGCAGTTATTGAAAAAATATTGAATAAATGAATGAATGAATGAATGAATGAATTCAAATAAATTAATTTAGTGTTGGCTAATTTTTAAATACTTTGAACATATAAGAAACAAACTTGGTGTTTTTCTAGAGAAGTGTGGGAATAAATATATAGCTATTCTTTGTTTACCTATCTATAAAATTAACAGTCATCTGTTAACTAGTTAGTTTATGTAGTTAGTAAGTTTTCGCTAGCAATGTTAGCAGGTTAGAAGAAAGGTCATTTGTGGGGATTTATTTCGAACATTTCCTAAGGGAAAGCAAAAGCTGATTACTGCCCTAGCTGATTTATACTTTTTAATTTCTTCGTTCAAATTATTTTAGTGACTTAACAGCTCACCAGTGCTGTATTTAGCAATCCATGGTATGATTAGGCACATAAAGTGTGCTGTGTATTTGACATTAGTGGTTATATATCCTCCAACACAATGACATTGGGAGGCAACTATTATACTTTTTTACTAAAATCTGCTGTACACCTGTCGAACATCATAGTCCAGGGAGACTCCTGTCTGACCTCGCCTGTCAACCTTTACATCACCACTGCAAACAGGAAAGGGCTCAGAGCTGATCCTTGATGCAATCCAACCTCCACCTTTAACCAGTCTGTCGTTCCTACTGCACACTTCACTGCTGTCACACTGTCCTCATACATGTCCTGCACCACCCTCACATACTTCTCTGACACACCTGACTTCCTCATACAATACCACAACTCCTCTCTCTGTATGCTTTCATATGCTTTTTCTAAACCCACAAACACACAATGCAACTCCTTCTGACCTTCTCTATACTTCTCCATCAACATTCTTAAAGCAAATAATGTGTCTGTGGTTCTCTTCTTTGGCATGAAACCATACTGTTGCTCACAGATGGTCACCTCTTCTCTCAGCCTGGCTTCCACTACTCTTTCCTATAACTTCATGGTGTGACTGGTCAACTGAATTCCCCTGTAGTTACTGCAGGTCTGCACATCTCCCTTATTCTTAAAAAGCCGTACCAGCACACTCCTTCTCCATTCCTCAGGCATCCTCTCACCTTCCAAAATTTTGTTGAACAATCCTGTTAAAAACTCCACTGCCATCTCTCCTAAACATCTCCATGCTTCTACCGGTATTTTATCTGGTCCAACCGACTTTCCACTCTTCAAATTCTGGTTCATGATGTGCATGTTTGATGTTTTACGCTGGATGCCCTTCCTAACGCAACCCTCTCCATTTATCCAGGCTTGGGACTGGCACTAAGAGTGCACTGGCTTGTGCAACCCTAATGGCTGGGTTAATGACTTCAATATGATTTATTCACTCGAAACCTTCACTAAGCACTACAGCTGGAGATGTGCTACACACTGACAACATAGCCAGTACAGCTAGGCAGTGTCCTAAAGGACATGTTACAATAAAAACATAAAGTATGACAGGCCAGGCTGTTATAGGCAAATAACCAACAAATCCAAATTTCTAGTAGTGTTTGAAATGAGCCACATTAATGCACAAGAAATTTCACAAAAAGATCACAACATTGAATCACTGCATTCAGAATGCTCTAAATTACCCTCTCAAACTCCAAATTGATTCATTTACTTTATTTACCCATGGAAAATTATGTTTTTTTTTTTTTTAATAATTAGAATTGATTAGGAAATAATTAAGTGTAAATAAATACAAAAAATAACCTGTTTTCGTAAAACCAGCCGCAATTTTCATGTGTTTGAAAAGCCATTTACTGGGTTGAAAAGTAAACAACAAAACATACATAAAAATACATAATAAATAACAGTAAAAACATGTCGATTGATGGTGGTAAATGCAGCATTGGCTCATGACCATCAACTTTGATGGAGTAATCAGGCATTAATATTTACATAGTCTAATACTTCACTATAATACTTTAGGCAAATTATACTTAACCAAAAATTCATACTGCTGTATGACTACTTTGTAGTGACTCTATAAAGTAGAAGAAAGTTGACACCATACAGACTAGCAACTGTGATTGAGCTAATCTCATTTACTAGGGTTTCAGCTACATTTATTTTTTTTTTACCCCAAACCTACATAAAAACCTGAAACTAGCTTAAAGTGTTGGAATATGAGCCTCAGTTAGTATCTCACATGTGTTTCTGATACACAGGTATCCCCCTTGTTGGCTACATTCTGCATTGTATCTAGCACTAGAGCTTGCAAAAGTGACACACTTATACTTTGATTGATTTATTGATTGATTGATTGATTGATTGATTGACTTTGCCATATTGTTGAATTTGTTAGATTTAACAGTTATTTGCCACGATTTATGTATATATTATGGCTATGATCCTTGAAATTTTTAATATCTAGCTACTTTGCATTTATTGCTCTGTCTGCTTGTAAATTGAAATCCTGGCCCTTTGGCTCTTGAACACTGCTTGTTGAAAGAAAATGTATATGATTGAACAAGGTCCAAGAATAAATTGGCAAGCTTATGAAGAGCTATGTAGGTAAGATTGAGAACATAATAATTAATATGATTATGATGATAATCAATAAAGAGGTGTTGTCAAGATGTATACATATTTGGATATATATTGGAGATATTATCAGATATTACCATGATCTATAGCTTAAAATTGACAAATGATTGGACGAAATAAAAAAATCTGTATCTTCTGATGTTGTTAATGCGTGACTGAAACGAAAGCTGTCTGTGAAACAAACTATTGCAAATTGATCCTATTGTTTTGAACTATTGTCTAGAATTAAATATATGAGGATGAGCTTGGCAACACTGGCACCGTCATTAGCAGCGCACTCTGCAACAAGGACACAGGAGATAGTTTACACAGGCCTAATGTGCATGAAATAGGGGATTAGGCTTCAAGATGGGAGGAGATTCAACATTTAGGGCCCATGGACTTGCTGCCATGTCACTCTTCCTTTTGAGAAGAGCTTATACTAATCGCTTCACTGTCACACAAAACGGCCAGGGCTCCCGGGTCTTTAATATACCGGCGTTATGAATGTATGTGTCTTAATGCACTGCCACTGATGCATGTGGGTGGTAAACAGGGCAGGGGAGAGAGTTGAGTTGAAGCAGACAGAGGAGACATGCGGTTGGGGGTGCTGGTTTTGAATGGCCAAACTGTGTCCAGTTTAACAAAGTCACATTAAGCCGATTTTTTCTGGTCACCTTGACACCAATAGAGGATTAACTGTGTTCACAACGTCGCCCAATTGAGATCTTTCTCTTGCCCCGTCCGGGCCCTCTGTGTTAAGAGAAAGGGTGCGCTATAGCCTGATTTGTACCAGCAACCCACGAAGAAAAGATGAACCGTCCTGCAGAGGACAAAAAAGACATTAGCTCAGTTTTGCTGTTTTTTTTCCGCTTCTCTCTTCCAGAATTAAAACGATACCCGATGAAAAGGATCAAATGGAGGATGAGGTGATGAATGATGGTCTGTCTCTCTTTGCGCTCTTTTGCTCGCTCTTTCTTAGAAGACAACTGGTTCACATAAATAGGCTGGAAGACTGTGAAATGGGATGATGTTTCAAGACTGGTACTGATGCTCTGAAGACAGAAATGTGACAAGCAGTAGTGGAACTTTGAGGTGGAACTTTCTCTACATTATCTTCACTCAGCATGCATCAAGTGTCATTAATCAAACAGCCAAATCTATTATGTGAAGCACACCCAAAAAAATGTTATAATGTTTTTATTGCTTAGGTTCTTGCATTAACTTTTTTTTCCCTTTTTAGCTTGTTGCTAGTAAAACCATTATTATTCTAATATTGTTAAGATTCTATGTGTTGAAACAGAATTAATGACATTACTGAGATTACATCAGTCTCTTGCTGTGTTTTTTTATAGTCTTTTAGTAATAAATGTCCACAATTTTATTTACAGACTGACAGTTTTCTGCAAACTCAAAGCCTCATTATGACAAGTGAATGGTAAAATAAACTCTAAGTATTGATTTGCATACGCTTTAAATAATTAAGAAAATCTCAGATTAATGAAAAATCATGAAGAATCTTAAGAAGCTTATCAGAACTTGTAATTGTGCTGCAGCATAAACAAAAAACAACTGTATAATTACATTTATTAATAAGATGACAGACATGTTTTATTGCTTTAATCTGTTGTGTGTGTGTCTGATCAAAGGGAGTTAAGTGTTAAAACCCTCAATTAGCATCATTAGCATATCATTATACAGTATATAATCATTTACCAGTAAAACAGTATATTCCTTCAGTGATTCCTGGTGGAAATATTGAATTTCATCATTATTAAAATAGTCTTTAAACTCCTACAAATGCTCCCTGCTCATGTTGGTGCTAAGGCAATAATGTGCCATTATGCCTAAACCCTTGATATCACTGTGGTCTTGATTCCAGACCAAAAGCAATTTGGTGCCGAGACCAATTATTTTCTCTTTTAGATTAGACACTGGCATATGATTGGCAAGAAAAAAGCCTCAATGGATTTATGAATTTATTAGTGCCAGATCACTGATCAGGGAGCCGGCCATTTTAAGGGCTAAATCCTTTCAGTAAACTGGAATTTTCATTTCCTTAAATAATTCTATAATGCAATGCAATGCAAAAACAGAAAGCTTTATAATAACTTTACTAACCCATACTTTTTAATTAATCTCAGCTTGGAAAAACTGTTCATTTATGAAAGCCGCTTGTTTTCATTGGTGTCGCGTTTAAAGGATTTCACATATTAGTGATTTTTAACTTTATTTTGCATTCTACAGCCACATCTGAATAAATTTAAATATCATTAAAAAGTTTATTCATTTTAGTCATTCAATACAAAAAGTGAAACTCATAACTTATATAGATTCATCACAGACTGATATGTTTCATGTGTTTATTTCTTTTCATTTTGATGATTTTGGCTCACATTTAACAGAAACCCACCAATTCTCAAAAAAATTTATTTCATAAGAACAATGAAAAAACATTTTTTTTTAGTCAATTGTTGTCCTTCTGGAAAGTATGTTTATTTACTGTATATTTACTCAATACTTGGTAGGGGCTCCTTTTGCTTTAATTACTGCCTCAGTTCGGGGTGGCATGGAGGTGATCAGTCTGTGCCACTGCTGAGGAGGTATGGAAGCCCAGGTTTCTTTGACAGTGGCCTTTAGCTCATTTGCATTTTTTGGTCTCTTGTTTCTCATTTTCCTCTTTATAATACCCCATAGATTCTCTTTGGGGTTCAGGTCTGGTGAGTTTGCTGGCCAGTCACCACACCAACACCATGGTCATTTAACCAACTTTTGGTGCTTTTGACAGTGTGGGCAGGTGCCAAATCCTGCTGAAAAATTAAATCAGCATCTTCATAAAGCTGGTCAGCAGAGGGAAGCATGAAGTGCTCTAAAACTTCCTGGTAGACGGCTGTGCTGACCTTGGACTTGATAAAACACACACTGTTAGAAATTGCTGTTAATTTACGGCAGAATTTCAACAGTATAGTAATGTTATGTTCAAAAGCAGTACATTACTGTTTTATTGTTGTTGTAAAATGATGTAGACACAATATAACGGCATTTTGCTGTATTTATTACTCAGATATAAAAAAAAACATTACTATACAGTATTTTTTTAAACTGCAGTGAGCACAAGGGGACTTTTATCCGTCTTCATAACATTAACAGGTGAGTTCCGGTTTGTTTGCACGACAAAATTCATTACATTTGCTATGGCAGCTAATATGTATGGTGAATATTGGAGTTAATCGATCTTCAATTTGCTCATTTTCAGTGATTAATACGCCAAATGCACCACTGTGTTGTGCAGCTGGATTTCAGACTCGGGTTGGATTTTTGTCCAAAAGATCTGTGTGCTTATGCTTGTTTTCTTTGCGGAATGAAAACTGTTCTTTATACAGGAATATACTTTGCTATATGTTCTCTGTGAGTAATCATTTCCCCTCCACTAGTTCTAAAAACACACATTTGTTTTTCAGGCGGTTAATCGAGATAAATCTGGAAAAGGGCACCATGCTGTAGGAGTAACAAAGCTGACGTGTCTCCAGTCTACTTAAAAAATTAATAGATTTTAAGTGGGACTTTATATAAGTAATACACACCACAGACACACACAAACATTGCATACACACACTCACAACACACATTACACACATGCATAATCACTCAAAAATACTGTATATACTTGGGTGTTTTCTGTCATTCACTTTGTCTTTCTTTCCAAAGTAAATATTTTTTTACATTTAGATGTATTTCCATGCATGTAATAAGCTTTGGGCTTTTGGTTGACCATTGTTTTTTATTTTATACAAATGTTCTGTAAATAAGAATCTGTGTTATTTTCTTTAATGTTATTTAGGTTTTATACTGAGGTTTATTAAAGAAATGATGATTTGAAACAACTCTCTAAAGCTGATTTACTTCTGTTAAAGAGTACATTTGAACAGTGTTATGTTGTATTTGCAAAAACAGTAGCCAACTGTAAATTTCACCAACACTAAGACACTGGTAATTTTACAGTAAAATGCTGGCAACCGTGCTGCCAGTTCTTTACTGTTTTTTAACGGAAAAATTTTTAACAGTGCAGTGGACCAACACCAGCAGATGACATGACTCCCCAAACCACCACTGACTGGGCAAACTTTACACTGGACCTCAAGCAACTTGGATTCTGTGTCTCTCCTCTCTTCTTCCAGACTCTGGTACCTTGATTTTTTTTTAAACGAAATGCAAGATTTTCTTTCTTTTAATCCGAAAAGACGATTTTGGCTCATTGAGCAACAATCCAGTCCTTTTTGTCCTTTGCCCAGGTAAGACACCCCTGACGTTTTCTCTGGTTCGGGAGTGGCTCGACACAAGGAATGCATCAGTTGTAGCCCATGGATACGTCTATGTGTGTGGTGGCTCTTGAAGCACTGACTCCAGCTGCAGTCCACTCTTTGTGAATCTTCCCCAAATTCTTGAATGGGCTTCATTTCACCTTTTTCTACCACATTTTTTTTCCTTCTATTCAACTTTCCATTAATGTGCTTGGATACAGCACTCTGTGAACAGCAGCTTCTTTAGCAATGACCTTTTGTGTCTTACACTCTATGTGCAGGGTGTCAATGATTGTCTTCTGGAAAACTGTCGTCAGCAGTCCCCCCCCCCCCCCCCCGTGATTGTGGAGCCTGAACCAGACTGAGACACCATTTAAAGGCTCAGGAATCCTTTGCAGGTGTTTGGATTTAATCAGCTGATTAGAGTGTGACACCACGAGTCTTCAATATTGAACTTTTTCACAATATTCTAACATTCTGAGATACTAAATTTTGGGTTTTCATTAGCTGTAAGCAATAATTACAAAATCAAAAAAAATAAACACTTGAAATATATCAGTTGTGTGTGATAAATCTAAAGAATTTACTTTTTGTATTCAATTACTAAAATAAATCAACTTTTTCCTGGTATTCTAATTTATTGAGATGCACCTGTATATATGCTTTGTTTGAGTCGAAAGAGCCCCTGTGCACCATTTAGTGTACTACAAGTATGAATGGAAAACTGTACATACAAACAGTCTTGATACTGTGAAATATATATTTCCCTCATCTTCTTCACTTATCAGCTCTATAGTTTAGTGATAATTATAATGGAGATAAATTACTAAATCAGAAATGTGTCACTTAACACAGTGTACATATTCAGCCATATGCACAGACACACACTTACTTATGTAAATACATGGCATGAGAGAAGCGAAAAGACTCAACTAGTTGTTCAACAATGTAAACAGAAGAGATCTGAGATAAATAATTTACACTTCTGTGAGATCATTTACATACTGTAATTTCTAAAGGAATCAATGTTTTGAAATTTCTAACATTGTAACACATTGCAAGTTTATGCAATCTATATATAAAATATAGGTATATGCATAATATATATTAAAAGTACTAGTTATTTGTCCTTATTGTGCCAAAGTATTTTCATAGTTGAGGGGGAGACAGATGACAAAAACAGGAGTGTGTAATTTTTCTTCCCTGCAGCCAGAACCATTCAAATGATTAGCATGTGCAAGTCAATGGTCATTTGTTATTTGTTTTGCGGTTTTTGGGGGTTAAAGGTGAAAGGTCAAGTGTGAATATGTTTGTCTGGGAATGTTTAGAGAGGAGCAGTGGCTAGGCCCCCTTGGCACACAATAATTGAATTATCAATTATTTGGTTTAGTATGGGCTTGTTCTGCACTTTTAAGGATAAATATTGGAATTGAATAAAATCTTGAGTTGTGTAAATGGGACAGTGAGTGGGTAAAAATATTTAACCAAAATTTTGTTGTGGATTGGTGAGCTATCAATCTATAAACTACTGCTAAAATAAATAACTGCTATGTACTGTATCCTGATCAAACAGCACTACAGCTAACATTTCAGCTATTTTATTGGCTCTTAACATTATGACCAAGAAGAAATTCCTAGAGTCCTATAGTTTGACCTCTCTCGTGAGAGTGGATGGATTGAATCAGGACATAAAAGTGCCTTGAACTTGGGTTTAAATTAGACTTTTCATTGTTAGCTCATTCACAAAGATAATGTAAAATTGAGTGACTCACTTGGATAGTACGATAGATAAGCTTGAATTCCTTTTCTTAACTTCAAACCTCTTCAAGATTAGATAGAAATTCAATAGATGTAGAAATAGGCCATGTAATCCCAGAAAATCATAAACAACCCTCCTTCATCTACTGGATTCTTCTTTGTTGGAAAGAAAAAGGACAGGGGAACTTGTGCCTTGACTATCTTGGTCTAAAAACAGTGACTCTAAAGCACAGGTATACATGAAATCTGGTTTTATGACCTCTCAAACTGGTAAGTGGAAGACCACATTCATAATAATCTAATTTTCTCTCATAACCCCTGGTTTCTAAACAGTGCTGTAGGGCTTTCTACGGTGTCTAAATGCTTTACTAGACTTATATTAATCATTCATTTTTCAATTTCTTCTCTAACAACGATCACAAACTTGGCACAACAATAAAAAACAGTAGCTGTCATTAGGGTATTCATTTACTACGGTATTTCTAGAGACATTGCACCAATTAGGAAACAGAGGTTAGTACAAATGAAAGACTCTTGTATTGAGAGAGGCATTCAGAGTCCTTGCTATTAAAACCTGAATAAGTAAGAGAAAGTAGACCTTCCAAATTGTTCTCACAAAGGTTAGGGCTCAAAATGAAAAAAAAATAATAATAATTAGATAAATAAACCTTTTATCATTCTGTTTATATTTCAGGTATTTGTTTAATGATTTCCTTGTGGTCTATGTGTTATCCTTCCCTGAATAACGACTATGCTTTCATATTGTGTCTTTTTTTCTCCACACGATTCCCCGACTTTCTTCTTCCTTTTCTGTTTGTTAAATACACAGTCTCACAATGGAGTCTCATTAAATGGCAGTTTCCTGCTAGTTCTACATTTATGAAACTTTATGATGGTGGATTGAACTTTGGTTTGACTTGAATGTCGTTCTCCTGGCTCCAACCCACATTTCCTGAAGAGTGACATCCATGTCCGCCAATGCACTCTCGCGTTTCTAAGGTAGCCTTTCAAATGTGTAATAGCAGGGAGGGGAAAAGAGAGGAGTGGGTGGTCACGGTTTTATTGAGTTTGTATGTATTTGTGTGCGAGCGAGGTCCCAAGATCGGTAAAAATCACCTCATTTTTCACTTGAGTGGCTCTCTTTAGCTCTTACACTTTTCTTTAGACACCCTCCCCATCTACCCCTTCAGAGGAGAATTCCTCCACTGAGTGTGAACCCACTGCACACCTCCCCTCACCCCCAACACACACTGAGTGGCATTCAAAATGCATTAACACGAAATCAATGCAAAAAAAACTGAAAAAACTAGAAAAATAGAGCGAGAGTGAGAAAGAGGAAAAAAAAGAGAGAGAGAGAGAGAGAGAGAGAGAGAGAAAGAGAGAGAGAGAGAGAGAGAGAGACTGAGAGAGAGAGAGAGAGAGAGAGAGAGAGAGAGAGAGAGAGAGAGAGAGAGAGAGAGAGAGAGAGAGCAAGGCAAAAAAAATCTCCTTAGCAACATAATCTGGCTGCCCTCACGAGAACCAGACGAGGCATGAGAAGAAAAGGGAACGACGCAAAACAGGGAGGGTAGGGAAAAAAAACGAGAGGAGGGGAGGGATAGTGAAGCATTTAGGCAGGGAATAAGGAACTGAACGGCAAGAGGCCTTGCGCACAGACACGGACAAAATGGGGAATTAACACAAGAGAAACTGTTCCTATTTAACACAAGGCGAAAAGCGACTATATTAACCCCCCCTTGCAGGTTAGCATCAGGGGGCAGGGGGACTAAAGGGAGGGGGAACTTTAATACTCTCTCACTCCCATCCGAGTCCCAAGGGAACCTAGGAAAGTCAGAAATAATTGCCCACACTTATTCATTAGGGATAGAACCAAGTCCCAAAGCAGGTTTGCTATAAAAAGTACTGTGCAAAAGTCTTAGGCCACCATTAGATTGGTTGTTTTAGCAATAGTTAAATGATGATACATAACACTCTTTAGTGGAATACAACCAGAAAACACTTGGGCTACAACAGGAAACAATTGTGCAAAGTGCAGATAAATATGTAAATATATGCATTGAGCATTTCATACACGTTATGAAATATGAGCTTAATTTTGCCAATAAAACCAACTGTCAATAATATCATTCCACTCAAAATGCCAAAACCAAAGAATTTAATAGATATAAAATCATACTTTTGCATCAGCAAAAACCTGGTGGTGGCCTAGGATTTTAATTTATTAAGTACAAACCAGTCCATAATCACACACAAAACAAACAGATCAACAACCAATATGACGCATTTACATACAGACTAAAATATTTTACATACTGGAGAAAAATCTGACAGATCTTAGTGCTGGGTCTAATAACCGCATACACCTGTACATGGAATTACAACATGATCTTTCAACCAGTTGATGCTTTAAATGTCTTAATCCATTAATTTTCCTAGCTATCTGATCCAGATTTTAGGTAGAAACTGAGGTTTCTGGGGAAAAGTATGTACATGTCAATCTAAATTCTTGTTTGTTTCTTTGGGTGTAGAATAATAAAATTTTATAAATACTGGTTTCTTTTTTCTGCCGTTTTTAATATGGTGAATAACCATGTTTTTTTTTGCTACCTACATGTAATTGTAAACCTGTCAGTGTCTATATTTTACACAATTTCTTTGCTTCTTCATTTAACATTTTTAAATCATTAAGTATTACGTCCCCCCTATACGTCTCACGTATTGTAGCATAAAAAAAATTTTTGACTGATTGTGTGTCGATTGCATAAAATAAGCTTGTGTATGCTTGCTGAAAGATACAGTTTATTTTTCCAGACCCTTTTATAGAAAAATGTATAATTGTTAGTGGTCACTCTATGTTCAACCTTTAACCCCAACTACACGGTCTGGCCAATGGTGGAAGTGTAAAACTTAATTAGGAGGTCATTAAAAGCTGCCCTGTACACACCATGAGCATTACTGCTACCACACCATCACCCAGCCACACACACACTGACATGCACACTAATGCATGGACATGTTTGATAAAGATTTCATGCTTTGAAATACACCCACAAAACTCCTTATACAAATCTAGAAATCCTCATAACTACACATTTGTTATTATACACTTAGAGCATGGAAAATAACAACAAGCAGGCATAGCAGTAAAAAATATTATCGCATAAAACCTGGCAAATTCAGTTTAAAGCAAATAAAGTTTAAGTCTGCTTTACATAAATGCAGGCATATTTAATTGAGAAATCGTAAATATTCGTTTCCATATACATTTTTAAGACTTATTTTACTGAAAGTCACAAAATGTATTCTGTTTTAAAAAGAGTTAAATAAAAAATCAATGGATGCTGTAATTCATTCATTTCAAATATTCAAATGAAGATGCAGGTTCAGCTGTTTTGATACTAATACTAATACTTTCATTCATGCATTTTTATGAAACTTTCAAATGGACCGTATTTTCTCGTTTTTAAAAGTGTATGTATTTTCCATTTCTCTCCCAGAAGACCTATCTCTAAAAGAGTGTTTTACACTTCAGAGAAGTGCTCTGAAGACTTGAAGAATATGTTTATAGGAAAGACGAATCCCAAGAGATTTTTGCAGCGTAACTATACCGGGTTTGGTCTCAGCGAATTGTCCCAGTGTGCTGCAGGACAACTTTGTAAAGACTATGAGATTAAGATAAAACGAGACAGAGTAAAAAGCCCTGTACTGAAATGAATATTAGAGGACAACTCCTGATACAAAGCCATTAACAAAGACAGTACAAAAGCAAATGGAGAGAAAAGAAGAGAGAAAAGAGAGATGCGGCTGACCCGAGACAGAGAGAGATGGTTTGACAGTGAGAGAGACGAGGGCCAGAGGAGAGAAAAATAGAGAGTGGCCTAAAAAGCAGTGATGTAGATAAACAGGGAGGCAGAGGGGCGAAAGAGATTAATAAAGACATAGAAGTAGAGAAAAATAGAAATGGAGAAAGAAAGAGGGGGACTCTCTTTGTCCCCGTTGGCTGATTTCACACCGACACAAAGGCCTCGGTGGATGTTTCATCCTTTCACGGGCGTTTTTTGCTGCCGTGCATTCAACACTGTTCCTGTGCCGTTATGAAGTCAGGTCCATTCAGTGGGCGTTATAAATCACCGGTGCAGCCGCAGAGCGTGGCCAATCGTCCAATTACGGAGTGCGGCCGCCCCTGAACATGCCAGACAAAAGCGTCACAAGGCCCATAAACGACCCTCTAATCAGGCGGCGGGGAAAACGCGCCCAAAACAGGCCCCAACCGCCCGCCTCACGCCCGTATTCCATCATCCCCATGCCCTCACACTTCCTCCCGCCCACTTCAGCGGACACACATACACAGCTGCAAGAGGGGGGAAGGTGGAGGTGGAGGGGAAGAAGGGTAAAGAGGGCATGCAGAGAGAGAGAAAAATGAGTTGGTGTTAGGACGCTGCGCTGAAGCCCCCCTCGGCCCTTTTCAGGCTGAGAGCCAGAACAAAAGCATACTGTTGCCATACTGAGCCGTTCATGCTAGCCAGTTAGCGGCCTCGAGAAAGTCCCTTCCACAGCTGCGGGAGCTCACCTTGTGCTGGAGGCTATTGTTGAACTGGTTTGGGGGCTCTGACATCCATCTTCAGCACTGGGAGAGAGAGAGGGAGAGATTCAGAGCACGAGAAAGAGAGAGAGGGAGAAAGAGAAATAGAGGAATAGAGAAATAGAGAAATGCAGCTGCAGAATGAATAGAGATGAGGATAAGGTGAGAGAGAGGGAGAGGCATGACTGGCAACAGGGCAACCCCACCCCCAAACTTACAGAGCAGCTGCCTTTGGTTAAAAGTAGCCCCTAAGAGAGAGGGTGAACTGCCCAACCAACTTTAGATAGAAAAGAAATGAAAGAATCCTGTTCTGCATGTTGCGTCCAATAATGATATCATAACTCGCTGGATTTGATTCATTAATCTTTCCTGAGGTCAACTTGAGGCCGTAAAGAGTTGAGCCTGTATTCAAATTTGAATAAGTTGCAGTGCTGGTGCTCAGAACAGACGCAGGTGTTGGCCCAGTTCTAAGAGCAAAGGTTACAGAAAGAGTCCATCAGAGCACACTCTTAATCCTCTGTTGAAACCATCAACATACTATGTAGCACTGTGAGGTAGAACCCCCCCCACCACCACCTCTCTCTCTCTCTCTCTCTCTCTCTCTCTCTCTCTCTCTCTCTCTCTCGTTCAGTCTCTCGATCCCTTGCTCCTACTCTCTCAAGTGGGTGCAGCTGCCAGGGGACTGCTGGTATCATCCATTCTCCAAGGGTTTTTAATAACACTTGGTACTATGACACTAAATATCCCCCTACACAGCTCTGTTTTATTCATTAAATAGACCCTAGACACACTGCAGACACATTAAACGCTCAAGATCCAATACAGACCGCATACAAGATATTACTTACACAAAAACACTTATGCACAAAATCTCTCCATTGCGGTTTTAAATGCCCACTTAGCAAAATTGTCCAGCAGAATAAGTCCTGCCATGAAATAGTATTTTAGATTATAAATACTACTACTACTACTACTACTACTACAAATAATAATAATAATAATAATAATAATAATAATAATAATAATAATAATAATAATGCACTGAATAATTATTTGTCCATTTACATGAAAATCATTGTACATTAATTGGGAAAATCATGCATTCATGATGTTTAGGTATTTAAAATTAGTTGAGCAATTGAATTGAAATTTATTACAACAGTTATATTAATATTAACAATATTAATTCATTATGCATTGAATTCGTTTTGGGTTTTGCTACTGTTGCTTAAGAAAGGTGAGAATATATATATATATATATACATAGATATAGATATAGATATAGATATATACGTATATTTGATATTTTTTCTATATATATATATATACTGTATATTGCCTTATTTTCTTTTTTTTATTTCGCCTTATTATCGCCTTTTTTTATATTGATAAAGAAAATGTAGGTAACTTTTATTTATTTTTTTGTTTCCTGGTTTGTTTTTGTTATAAATATTGCTGTAAACGGAGTAAATGAAATTTTTTTTTTTTCTTTTTTTCATCTGATAGTTTTCTGTTTCCTTCACACTCTGTTACACACTCACCGATAGACACCACATTACAAGTGAGTCCATTTTGAACACATTTAGACACTTGTGTCTTGTCAGGCCAGAGGGCGAGGGTGATTATCATTCAGGTGGAGCAGCCGGCTGGGCCATTTGGAGAACTCTTGCTTTGGTCTCTGGTACTAAAAGGCTTGGGCCGGCTCATGGAGCAAGGGAGGAGGGAGGGATCGATTTGATTCTAATCGAACCATGAAAAGAACATGATCTAACTGCTTTCAGCTGGGGGTGCATTTTTGGCCCGCTCTTCTATTTGCTCTCCCTCTTTGCACTTGTCTTCCATTCTTCCCTTTTCTTTCTCTCTTTCTCTGCTCTGTCTTATTCTCCTTTAAGAGCACAATGTAGTTGGCTGACTGAAAAGGCTCTGAATGTCTCATTAATGACTTTGTAAATGCATAAATGAAGAGATTTAAGAAAGGCTGGAGGAGAGAAGAGGAGAGGAAAGGAGAGGAAAGGAAAGGAGAGGAGAGGAGAGGAGAGGAGAGGAGAGGAGAGGAGAGGAGAGGAGAGAATAGAGTATAAAATGCTGGGGGTGGTCAGAGAGCCCCCTGATTTCCATGGCAGTGTCCTGAAAGTGAATGAGATTGACCTTTGCAATTGCATGTGCTTTGGGCCATAAAAAGACAACTAAGGCTTGACCACGCTTCCTGATCCTGAACGAAAACCAGGTTAAAGGATAAGACACTATATGTCTGTCTGATCCTGTTCTCATGACAAGTTCTTAAAGATCCAACAAAGCAAAGGTTATATTGCTGAATTATTTATTAAAATATATTCCTCTTTATAATTAAAAAACATACCCTGACTAGGAAACCCTGTTTAGCTGCATGCCTGGTTTGCTTGCTCTTTCTTTTCTGCAACAAGTGTTCTTTCATTTCTCTCCCTGTGGTCTTTCTCTCTCCTGTTCTGTCTCTCAATCTCTTTCACTTTCTCTCACTATGAGTTCAACCTCTTTCTTTGGCAGTGTATAAACAGAACAAATAATGCCAAAAATATATATTGCATATACCTATATTATTTATATATATATATATATATATATATATATATATATATATATATATATATATATATATATATATATATATATATATAAACAATTTATATCCAAACAATTTTAAATACTACCAAAAATCATCAAATATACAAATCTCTAGATTTCTGGACGTTTTTAAAGATCTTTTATCTTTTTTTTTTATCTTTCTTGTTTGAAGCATTTATATCTTTGATCAGGGGAAATAATTTGCTAATAAATTATAAAAGAAATTGGTAAAATCATCAAATAAATTGTGTTGTTTTTTGATAAACTTATTGAAATATAAGATACATTTGCACATTTTCCGAATATTTTTATTCTTATGTTTTTTTTTATAGCCCAAAAAATGATTCGTGGCCCTAAAATGTCACCTGTAGTGTTCAACGACTGGTAAGCTGTTTTTCTCTGCACTAAAAAAAGTCTTTCATTAATCTCTCTCCCAAATTTTACCTTTTGCCTTTGACACAACTGCAAGTTATCTAAACTGTGAGTATCTTATCAACACAAACCTAATGGTCACAAATCATTTCTTGGGCTATTAAAAAAAAAGTACTCCACTTTTTCTTCTCTTCTTCTTCTTCTTCTTCTTCTCTTCTTCTTCTTCTTTTTCTTTTTCTTCTTTCTCTTCTTCTGTTTGATTCCACCAGGTTCAGGATGACTAAAAAAGTCATGTGTGTGACAGTTTTATATTTTAAGGAATAACCTGTATATCTCCAAAAATGAGAATGAAAGAAAACTAAACATCAAATATAGACATAGAACAAACATAGAAATCATAACTTCCTGTCTATAATTAAAAAACAATAAAGGGTAAAAAATAGATCTAATGAGTGTTGATTTTAATGGTTGGAAATATCTTGATGGTCAAGGAGAATAGCCAAACTGATTTAAGATTGCACGAAGGCTACCAAAACTAAAAAAAAAAGTTTTAACTACTCTATACACACAAAGTGACCAAAAAAGCATTTTAAAATGCACTGCAAGTAGAGCCATCAGACTGATGGGCTACAATGACAGAAAGTCACATTAGGTTTTACTACTGTGAAAAGGAATCTGGGTTTATCATTGGATCAGACCCAAACAAAAACATGGAAAAATCATTGCCTGATTTGATGAATCAAATAATAAATTTTAGTCATCAATCAAATTTTTTTGTATGGTGGGTTCTATCATTCCAGCTTTTCATTTAAAGGCATTTATTTGACTTTACATTTTTGCAATCTCTTCAGCCATGCAGATGCATTTACAAGTGTAATCTTTGAACACAGGTGCACTTAAATCATGGAGACATCTAGCATGCTGAATTATCGAGCAATGTTTGCCATCAGTTTTAGTGCAAATTTAAATCCTAGAAAAGTCTAAGAAAGCTTCCTCATTTCATTTTGTTGAATTTTTTAGATGTTGCTCATCATATGAGTCAGAAACAGTTCGTTGTTCAGATCTGAATGGTCCTGAAGTTCTGATTCTCAAATGAATTTCTTATTAATTTCAGCCTGGACCAAAGTTGGGGAAAGAAACATCATTCTTATCTATAAAAAAAAAGTTTTTAACCAATACCATGGTTGAAAAAAAAAAACCATTCAAATCAAAGGACAATTTTTTATAGAGATATATGAAATTGCTATTTCCAAGCCATCACTAAGTAAGACTATGCATGTAGTGTTAAATCATCATTTGGATCATGAGGAACAGGAAAAACTGTTAAATAACACTGCTGATTATGATCTTTTTTTTTTTTTTTATGATAGAAGTGATATAAACACTGAGAAGCCCTCACACGTGCTTCCAAATTAACATGCTCGGGTTGAACTTCCCATAATTCACAGCAACAGGCAGGTGAGGGAATACAAATTCTGAAGAGTGTGGGGGACGCCACGTTGCTGCCTGCATACAAATTTCCCTCCCTGACCCCCTGCACATGCACCCATAGCACACATATACTTCTATGGTCTGAAGCAAGACAAAGAAATAGACACACTTGAACTTCTTTTTTGGCGCTGGTCAATCAAGGCGCAGAGAGGCACAGTCTAGTGTCTTTGTCACAGTCCTCGTCTTTCCCTCTGTACCGACGCATCATTAAGGCTCTCGGGTGCTATTTATGGCACAAATAACCACACATCCAGCACCATCAACAAAAACAACATCTGAAAAGTCTGAAAATGGTGACGGTAAAAAGGCCTTGAGGTCTTGAGTCCTTGTTGGAGAAGTAGATGGACTTGTCTTTGATCATTTAATTAGTCCCTTTTTCATGCAACTATGTGAAGAGTACCCCAAACCACAAAGTGTTTTTTTTCCTCGCAAATTATTTAGCTAGGCATTACGATCATTAAGCAGTTCTTCTAGTGGTGAGGAAAACATCTCAGGCTCCTACCACACTGTGGTTGTAAAAAGAAAAGAAAAAGGCTGAGTAGATTAGGTTAGATTAAAGTAGATTAGATTAGCTTTAATGAATCTAGTCCTTACGGTTATTGTATACTGTGGATGGTGTGTGTGTGTGTGTGTGTGTGTGTGTGTGTGTGTGTGTGTGTGTGTGTGTGTGTGTGTGTGTGTCCTGGACCCTGAACCATTCCAGGTGGTTCTGTATAGTCCACTTGGACCTCCACATTGCACACACAAACACATATACACACACAGTTACAGAATGAATCCCAACAGGGAACCTTAAGCATTTAGCCTCTAAGGTAAATAGGAATTTTAGATATACACATATGGGTTTAGGAGTACTTTACTGTCCATGACATTGATATGACTTAATTTTTTAATCTATCTATCACTCTAAGCAGAAGCGTGATGTTTTGCTGTGCAAGGTGACTATTTTGAAGGTGATAGTGTGTAAATAAATAATGTACTTTCTTGTAAACAGAGCTAGTCTCTAAACTTATTGATACCACCTTATATACCACAACATTTCTACAAAAAGAGAGAAAATCGATGGATGAGACAGAAAGCCACAAAACCCCTGAAAGAGAGTAATTGTCGGAACTCAGAAAAGTGCTTTGCTCAGAATCCAATTAATTAAGAGTTAAACAGGAAATAGTTGTTTGTACTGTTACTTGACTCCTACTATACAGTATTTTAGCCTATTTTATTGAAAGCAATTTTAATAAACAGTTATTTTTATCATATATTTCTGATGACTAGCCCAACAAAGAACTGGGTATTATACAACCGGCATCTAAGAAGTTATTTTTAACAGGACTCATGTGTTTAGGCTAAGAAATAACAGATGAAGTTGCAACTGTACTCAGCAATGAAAAAGAAGTAACTCCCATTCAGTAGTAATGTGGACATGAGAAATCCTCAAATGCCTCCACCATCAACCAAAGGTGCACTGGACACCAATTTACTCCAAATTCTTGACAGCTGTCATCCTTTCTAACTTACTCAACAGCATAACCCGTTCTCAGAGCTTCACACAGCACTCTCCAGCTGTAAATATGGAATGTCTCAAAGTGGTAATACAAACTTGATTACGGTGTTTGCCTCTGGGGCTTAGATCAGCGTTACACTGTTGATTTCTCTCTCTTGCAGTGCTCATGAAATGCAATGCCTTTCCAAGTGTGTAGTTTCTCTGCATGAGACACTATAATGAACATCATTGTAATTGATAGGAACACTTATCCCAGGCAAGGCATCAAACTCATCAACACTCAAGAGGAAAGAAAAAAGAGAGAATGTGAATAAACGCCAGAATTTGATTAGAAAGATCAATAGCTTTGAAAGCAGCTACATATCTTGCTTTTATCCATGCCAGAGTGGTCCCAGTGTGCACACCAAGGCAAATAGAGAGCTCTACACCAAGCAGGGCTTGAGCAGCAGTTCTACAGCATCAGAGACCAATTAGGAGTTCAAGTGATGGTCATGTCATACCCTGAATACCATGCCAGGCTCATATCACCACACAGGCCTTACATGACCCTCAGATAAAAACCATATACAGTGCCTGGCAAATCAAGCAGAATCCAACCGGTGTCATGTTGCATTGCCGATTTTGTTGTCAAGTCATTCGGAAAGATTTGTTGGCTATTACAGATCTGAGACTTATAATATGTTGATGGAAACATCCAGTGCCAGGCCCCTTAATGATGTTCAGCCAGAATATAGAGAAAAACATTTCAGCATCACAGAATCTGGCGACGTTTACCTCATTATTTCTTTTAATTCTATGTGCACAGCATTGTTGCACTGTCTCACAAAGCATACAGTGATCTCTTAACAGTCCCCCCCTACCTCAATGCATTCAAGCATCTCAAATTATGTGTATAATTTACTAAAAGCTGTTATTAAAGCACTGGGATTCTTGCCAGCCTAAGGGCTATTTATTCTAACAATTAAGCTTATGTAGGATAGCATAATGATGTATTTATGTTAAAAAAGGCTAGACTAAAAGCACATATGTAAAATGTATATTGTACCATATTCAATCAAAATCTTGCAAATGTGAATCTCATAATTCTCATACACTCATAATAAGAAGTTGTGGTTTGAGACAATATATGGATATAGTGGCTTTCAGCAGAATGTGGTTGTATGCATCTAGATCTCTTTGGTCGCCAGTAAAACTCTTTTAAGTTGTATGCAGGACCAGTATTGTGGAGATGAGCTTTAATTCTGTAATTCAGTGGTATGATGATGATGATGATGATGATGATGATGATGATGATGATGATGGACATTGCTTAATATCTAAATTAATTGTAGCAATAAATGAATTGTTGTCAGGCATAACTAACAGGTCTATGCTGTGGTTTAAAGTGTTGTTGTTTTTTTTATTATTAGACATTATTTTTTATTTCTTTGTGTGTTTTGTTGAATTGTGGAACATTATCACAGTGAAGCAAACATATATACTATGGCATTAAGTGAAGGCCAGGACAAACACAGAGCAAAATACCTTTTAGATTTCATGTGTATGTGTGAAATGCAGTAGCATTATAATAAAAGGCAACTAAGTAAAAGCTGATTACATTTTCAATAATGGATTTTTCAATTTTTTTGGAATGGCAGTAAAAGCGGCAAAGCTGTTTGAATGGAAGAGCTGGCTAACAGCAAATGCAGCTTTTCTGTTTACATGCTCACTATTCAGAAGAAACACAGCATGATTATAGACTTGAAACACTAAAGAAAACATCAATCACGAATGGAGTTTATGCGTAATAGTTTCATGCCAATAATAAGTCCTTCTATTAGACTGAGCCATAGTGGTTCCAATATAGTGGCACTGAGTTACTAATGTAGGTTAGCACATTTCTTGACTGTCACGAATTACTTGATCATAAAACTGAATGTAAAATGCAATTGATGTTACAATTGATTTGTTCTAATCAAAACTTTTGACCATATCATATTGATGCATTCATATACTAATTATCAATGTTATGTCATTCTTATTGAAAATCAAGTAATACCATTAAACTTATTTTTGCCCTGTCAATTCTACTTCCTCAGCTTGTTTTAATCATATTTTATGATATCTTCTGATAATATGATAAACTTCCTATAATAAAAATAATAGTTCTACCTTTCACTCCTCACCTCCTTAATGTCAATTTAACACCTGACGTTTACCATCGAATGATTTTCCCCCTATATGGTGGACTCTGGTTGCAATAAGGCAGCATTTGAGGCTGATCCACAGGCAGAAAGAAGAGTCCCAGTGCCCTCACTCAGCAGTCGCATTTGGCTCCAAAAAATGCCAGTGTGTGGCTTGGACACTTTTGCATAAAAATCGAATCATTCATTAAGACATAAATTAGATTTTGACACACACGGGGCACCCTTAAAACACCCCCCACCTTACCCCCCTCCACTCCATCTGAAACGATGAAGTGAAGTGTTGCCATTGCAGCTGCTATTCACACGCAGGAGATAATTGGCAATGAAAAGTCAGTGCTCGCCATTGCGCTGTCCGTGGGATCATTGTTCATTTTCCCCCATTGCCTATTGAGCACTACACTGAAAACCTGAGTGTTTCCTTTCAGTTTTCGGTATTCACTGCGTGTTGCCTGGTTACTCTGGACGGGGGGAAATACTGGCCCCATTAATCACAATGCAACTTTTTCTTAAGGAGGCGTTGATACACGTTAACGACGCTCCACGCACAAAGCACTGATGGACTTCTTCATGTCCTGTGGGAAGTGTATGAAACTGCTATGAATGCTGAAGTCCTGTTGCTGCCACACCGCCACACTAGCTTGCATTTAGCCTTGTATTGGACCCACTGCCTTGTGCTTAGTGTTATTCTTCTGCTCTCTTCACGCACCTCTTTACGCAAGTGTGTGTACATGTTGAATGCAGAATGCTCACCTTCAGCACCTGAGATGGTCTTCATTGTGAGGCTGCGTATACAATATTTAATGCTTGCATGTGTGCTTAATAAATTCTCGTTTTAAAACAATTATGCATGCAAAGTCAGGCAATTAGATTTTAATCTCGTACCCGCACATTCAAGATTTTTTTTTATTATTATTATTACATGCTTGTCCATTTTTGCAGGGCCGCTTAGCTCTTTTTAAGTGTTTTAAAACTCTCCGACCAGCCGGACGCAGGAGTCCTGGCAGAATCAGAGCAGAATCTATAAAGACCGGTTTCACCTTAAAAGGACTTGTTTTCCTCTTGAATTATGAAAGTAAAGGAGAGGTAACAGGGAGCGCGCGGTACCCGACCGCTTAAATCCCCTTAAACCCTTCCACGTGGCCCGACTGGTCGCAGCAATTATAGAGCTCATTACAGACTCATAAAGCTTCTGCTCTGAGGGATTACTGCACAGACAATGATTTTTTTCAGACAGATTTAACGGGAAAGAAAAGTATAACACTGTAGATTGGTCAGTGGGATGTCGATGCGCGCTGGGCACACACACACACACATACACACACACATCCCATTCAGTCTGAATTGGAAAGGGGTTCTATCTATCTATCTATCTATCTATCTATCTATCTATCTATCTATCTATCTATCTATCTATCTATCTATCTATCTATCTGTCTGTCTGTCTGTCTGTCTGTCTGTCTGTCTGTCTCTCTCTCTCTCTCTCTCTCTCTCTCTCTCTCTCTCTCTCTCTCTCTCATGTTATCACGCCCTGTTCACTCCATTAAAGCAATTACATCCCGCTTGACAGATGTGTTTGTTTCCTCCTCTGCGCCTGCATGCGCCAGATTTAAGGTCTTATTCTTTAGTGTTGAACAACGAGGCCTCTGCTGATGCTAGCAATTAAATCCATATGAGCGCAGACTCCCTTGTGTGAAATTAGCAGAAAAATACCGACATGAAAACGCCGTTATGGGGCAGTTTGCCCCCTGCCCTCAATTAGTCTACTGTATGTCCGTATTTACTCACCTCTCACTATCCTTAAAGAGCATCCTGATTTATGGCTGTGGTGACCATGATTTACATTTTAACCAAACAATTTAGATCAAGGCCTGTAATCTGGGCTGCGGGATTAATGGCGTAATTAATGCTAATTATGTTGGTGAATGCATGGCCTCTACTTTTTAGTTCAAACTCTTTATATTATGTAAAGAAAAATATAAAAAAATTATAAATAAATAAACAATATGGTGCACATTATATTATTACTATTATTATAATTATTTTATTGTAAATAACTAATAACGTACCCTCTGTGGGACAGTTTAACTATTTAGCTTTTTATTGCACGTAGTTAAAATAATAATAATAATAATAATAATAATAATAATAATAATAATAATAATAATAATAATAATAATAATAATAACAGAGAGCGAGCACACACACATGAAAGTGAAATCTTAGCCCTCTCCTGATCCTCCTGCAGATCACACTGGCTAATTATTGTCACAAGTTGGGGGATTAACGCATTTCTGGAATAGCTGTCTGTTTGTCAGCCTTTAATACCTCGACAATAAACGCTTTCTAATTGAATCCTAATCACTATCAAATTGCACGCACCCTCAATCCTTTGCGTTTTATAAAACCCCTAATCCCAAGACAGGACCAAACTGATCTAAACCTTGCTTAAGAGGGCATGAAGTGTATTTATGTCTTTGGGAGTCACAAGATGTATTGCTTTAAATTAACTGAGATAATGCCCACTCAGATCTAACCACAGACAGACAGACAGACAGACAGACAGACAGACAGACAGACAGACAGACAGACAGACAGACAGACAGATAGATAGATAGATAGATAGATAGATAGATAGATAGATAGATAGATAGACAGATAGACAGATAGATAGATAGATAGATAGATAGATAGATAGATAGATAGATAGATAGATAGATAGATAGATAGATAGATAGATGCCATGGCATTTCAGTAACTTGTGTTGCCAGCAGCTCTCATGGAAACTCTGGTGCCTCGTAAAAAAAAGCATGATGTAAGAAGCAATGAAACTGGATGGCCAAGGTTTTGATTGGTAGTGCGCTCGGGCATCACGTGTCTCGGGTCACGAGAGAGACTAAAGCCCCTATGCTGGGAGTCGCACGTGGGTGACGTTAGGGCCGGCCCTCTCCAAGCTCCCTTTTGTTGAACCATCAAACTTAAGCTCCTTCGCAGCTCCCGATAGCTTCAGAAGACAGCAGTGAATATTCTGCACGTCGGCTGTATTCCCGGGTTATTGGCATCATCACAACAAGTCATGTCCAGGTCTTTCTACGTCGACTCTCTGATCATCAAGGACTCGGCCAGAGCCGCGCCTCTGAGCGAGCACACAGCGCAGGACTTCTTCATCCCCATCGGCATGCACGCACCGGGTGTGATGGGTGTCCCTGCGTCCGCGTGCCCGTCCCGGAAAGGAGGAGCCTTCTGCGTGTGTCCGCTCTGCGTCGCCTCGCATGTCCACTCTCCCCGGGCCGGCCTGCCTCTGCTGAAGGCTCCAGGATTCCCGAGCGGGGATGCCCCTTACTGCCAGCGGCTTGCCCAACAACACAACACCGCGCCAGTCTGCACGACCCCCGCTTACAGCGTCACTGACCCACGGAGATACCACTGTCTTTCCATAGGTAAGGAGGAGCTAGTGCTCTCTAACACACCTGCTTCCACCTGACCCACCTACCCACTGCAAACTGTTAGAACTATCTATTACAACCATTATAACTATCCTTTACAACCATTACAACCATTATACATATCCACTAAAAACAAATCCATTACAAACAAATATCTATTTATTACATCCATTATAACTATCCACTACAAACTCTTAAACTATCCATTACAAACTTATATCTATCCATCACATCCATTATAACTATTCACTACAATCTATTAAAACTATCCCTTATAAACAGTATAACTATCTTATAACTATCCCTTACAACAATTAGAACTATCAATTTGCTCCATTATAACAATTTAAAGCATTATAACTATCCACTAAAACTTTTACAACAAGCCATTACAATCATTATAACTATCCACTACAACACATAACTGTCTATTACAATTATTATAACTATCCTTTAGAGCACTTAGAGCTATCCACTACAAACTCAGTACAATCATTATAACATTCCATTACAACAGTCATAATTATCCACTCCAAGCACTTATAACTCTTCATTACAACCGTTATAACTATCCACTAGTTATAAGGGACAACTTATGAATTATTACTCTCAGTTACAGCCACTATAACTATCCATTACCACCCAACCATTGCTCAAGTGAACCAGGTGTACTAACTTTCTGTCACCTGCAGGTGCGTCGGACAACGGCCATTCTCAGAATGGAAAGCGCATGCGCACGGCCTTCACCAGCACGCAGCTCCTCGAGCTCGAGCGCGAGTTCTCCTCGAACATGTACCTGTCGCGCCTGCGCAGGATTGAGATCGCCACGTATCTCAACCTGTCTGAGAAGCAGGTTAAGATCTGGTTCCAGAATCGGCGCGTCAAGCACAAGAAGGAGGGCAAGGGCGCGCAGCGGAGTGCGCACACCGCGTGCAAGTGCTCCGGAACCCACGCACCCTATCCGCGTTCGGAGGACGAGGAGTCCCTCTCACCCGCCTCAGTCAGCGAGGAGAAAGAGGGTTCTCCTATCTAACAGAATAGCGAGACACACACAAGGACTTGATGAGCACTCTAAGACTGTTCACTTGAACTAGCACTTAGTCTTCCACACATGCACGGATCCTTGGATGTCTCCGAAAACGTGTAGATTCAGAAAAGTGGATGTTTATGGTCACACATTCTAAAAACAAAAAGATGACAGCAAACTCCCCCAGGGTTCCATTTACATCTATGTGGTTAAATGATTATTATGTTGTGTGTTTCTGCCCATCTCAACAATGCATGTGTTGCTTTTAACCCTGAGGATACAACACAAGTGACGGATTTTCCTCTCGCGTCTGTTCTACCTTTACAGTCCGTAACTCTAATGTGCTTGAAATGTTAAATATTGAGCAGAAATCTGTATGTAAATAAACAGGGATAAGTAAAAAAAAAAAAAAAAAAGGATGTATATTTGTGTAATCTAATATGTGTATATTTGTATTTATTTAAATAAAGAAACACGGTCCATGCGTAATTGCGCGCAACTTGAATTTTCTTGAGTTTTGGTTGTATCATTATATTTGTATAAATTGAATAATTTTGGTTTGTATCTCTGTATCTCTCATTCAGATCTTTAACCTTACTGGATTTACAATTTAGTAATTTGACAAGTTCACCAATTGTGATTTATTAGTTTGGAGAGAAATTCGCAGACGCATACACGGATTTGGTCCTGTACCTGATCATAGACACATTTATACTACTAGATGAATTATTGAATCTAAATCTCAATTTTCAAATGTCAGATTATTTTAGAATACTGCATTTTTTCCAAATGGATTTTATTGGGAACTCATTAGGAAACTAATAGGGAACTCTGTTCTGTGCGTTAATAATTAATAATAATTATATATATATATATATATATATATATATATATATATATATATATATATATATATATATATATATATATAATTATTTCTTAAGGTGTAACCATAGGGTAAACCGGGGCACTATTAAAAAAACAGTCCAGTAAACTAATGAGAACTCATCAAATAAAAAGTCTAATTATAAAATATAAAATAATATTATAATTATATTCTAATAAATAAAATAAAAAATCTAATATACATATATATAATAATATAGTGAATACAATGTAATTTCAAAATAAGAATATATGAAATATATAATGTAAACATAATAAATTACAATAAACAATATCGCAATAAAAATATATAAAATACAACATGCCATACATTTCAGATGTAGGTTTTTAAGTTTATAGTAAATCACTAGTCTCATTGAGATAAAAAAAGTTTGCAGTCTACTGAATCATTTTAGTCAGATGTTATGTAAAAGTATTGCTGTGAGTTTAATGAACGGGAATTCAGAAAAGTTAAATTTCATTTAGTAAAAAATAATGCAAGAGGAGTAATTTAATAAGTAAAATAGGAGAGAAATAATTTTTTTTCTTCACAAGTCTTATTTCAGAGTGTGTGGGCTTTGTGGTTTCATTTAAATCTAATGCGCTGCCACGGATTTTCCTGTTCTAATGGCGCACCATGTAGGCTCAAACAGTTCCTGTTTCATGAGCACAAAAGCCTGCTAGAAGTTTCTCTCCCAGAGTCCAGGTGATTTTTTCTATAATAGAGCCCCTGATCTACGAAACCCCCCAACCCGATCCCTCACCCCCACCACCACGACACCCAGCCACCCGGCTTTATGTGCGCTTTTCAGCTGAACGTTGTCCCTCGTGTTAAGTTAATCCAAAAGGAGTTTAATTACGGTTTCTGTCCCACGTCGGGGTCGATTATGTAGCAATTCCTTCAACTCCATGAAAAAGGGAGGGGTGGGGTGGCGTTGGTGGTGGTGTGGGTTGGAGGGGGGGGGGGGGGGTGATGCAGGCTATGAAGAGCTGGCCAAAGGCTTTGACAGGTTAGATTGTCCTGCCAGGAACTCGCCTTTAGCCGGCGGACCCCCGACAGTGCGCCAAGCTCCGGGCCTTTTCACCAACCATGCACTGGGAAAGAGAGAGAGGGAACGATTTAGTCACTGTTTCATTAGACCCTATTGGAACCTTTCAGCTCACACTAAATTGAAGGGGGCACGCTAGGAAAAAAAAAAAAAACAGGTGGGGGATTAGGCGGGAGGGACGAGATAGCAAATTAGTGAACGCTTAATTTAACTCGTTTCGCGTCCGAGTTTGGGATACATTCCTAATTGAGAGGGGAAGCAGGTGAAGTTGCAGTCCCACGCAGGTCCTTTCAGAGTCCCAATCAATAGACCCCTTTCACGTCCTGCCTGCGATCATATATTATAGAGGGAAAGCCACCTAATGAATATATATTGAATTTCCTATTAATCGAATTAGACTTCGCCCCTCGCAGGTGTGAGTGTCAAAGACCGTGCTCCTATTTAAAAGGGTCCGACAATGAGGATTTTACAGCCATTTGAAAAAGCAGGACGGTATTAAGCCATGACAAGGGCTGACCCAGAGTCCAAAGAATTCACTATATGATTATGATGATGATGATGATGATGATGATGATGATGATGAGAATGATTGCTTTTTACTAGTACAACTACAACAAAACATACAAATAAATATTAACGCGATGACGATGATAATGATGATGATGATGATGATGATGATGATGATAGCTTTCTATCAGTACAAAAACAATTAAATAATAAATGAATAAATAAGTAAATAAATTCATAACAAATGTTAATGTGATGATGATGAAGACGACGATTGCTTTCTATTAGTACAATAAGCACCAAACAAATAATCAGGTAAACAAATAACAAACAAAAAATAATCTTAACATGATGATGATTATGATAGATACTTTCTATTAGAATAATAACAATAAGTAAGATAGATAGATAGATAGATAGATAGATAGATAGATAGATAGATAGATAGATAGATAGATAGATAGATAGATAGATAGATAGATAGACAGACAGACAGTTTCAGCACCTGTTCTTTTGGACTTCAAATATTACAGAAATGCAACAATCCCTCTTTGTCCATTACGACCGGCCAATTACGCATAACAATGAGCAATTAAGTGTGTGTGTGTGTGTGTGTGTGTGTGTGTGTGTGTGTGTGTGTTTTGTCCAAGTAGCTGCTTTTGAGCTGTGGGAAGAACACACCGCCTTTCTCAAAAAACTACTTTTTACATGCTCTTTCATAGTGGTGATTTTCGGGTGCCCTACATGTATGCACTTAATAGAACCAGTTATGTAACAGTGATCAGCATTAAATTAAAATAAGTGACTTCTCAGGACACACGTCCCAGCGTTCTTGCAAGATTTGATTTGCGAGCTGAAAAAGTACAGAGAATGGAGAATGCAGAACGAGCTCTTTTCTCCTTTCTGAATCGTAACAGCTCATCAGGGCATGTGACCTCTTTGTGGCATAAAACTTTGCAACCACAATGAATTTATCATGAGTGTGCTTGGAGTGGATTATAATGCAAAGCCCTTTCTAAAAACGAGAAGAACCGTGAGTGGGATAATACAGCGCTTTCAGACTTTAGAATCTTTTGAAAGCAAAATGAGTAAAATGGAAAGAGAACTTTGCTTCTGGTTTATTAAACATTAAGCAAATCTTTGTGTGTTAAAAAAATAAAAAAATAACTACAGCTACATGGGCATTAGTAAAATCAGGTCCTGGTGAGAAGGCTTGGGTGCATTCAGTGTTCAGTTCATCCCAAATGTGCTTAGTGGGGTTGAGGTCAAGGTTCTGTTCAATACAATTCGAACACTTACACACCATGTCCTCCTGGATCTCGTTTTGTACACATTTTCTGTCATGCTGGACCAATTTTGGATGTTGGTGAAAGTAAATGGTGATATTACATTCTATACCATTGTGTGTTTCATTCTTTGTGGCAACATTTTGGAGAAGAACCAGCTATAAGTGAAAATCAGGTGTCTACAAATATTTAAGGCATGCAATGCAGATATATAGATAGAAAGATAGATAGAAAGAAAAAAATTCATTCTCACTTTTTTTCTCTCACTCATAAAAATAAAATTAATATACTATCCCTGTTAAAAAAATACCTGATAAAGCACAGAGGCTCTTTGACACACGGTGGAGAAACCGCCGTGACTCAAGAGCAAATATGAAATGCACTTTAGCCAACCTGGTACAATTAATAATTCGTCCATCATTCTTGACAGCTACGTAACCACCAGAAGGTAAACACTCGGTTGCGCTTCAGATTGAGGCCCTTGGGTGTGTACACACTCTTCAGTGCACACCTGTCGCTCAGGTTCTGCAGGAAACGCAGTGGCTCTTCGAGCAGAGACATGGACTCGCTGGATGTGTATTATAATGAAACGTTTGAGACACAGAACCACAATGATGTGGAGCGAGAACCATCAGCCTGTCTGTACTCCCACCGAGCAGATCAGGTGCCGTATTTAGAGCTGCATAGTAATGCTGCACTTGAGAATCAGAATAGAGAGTTGGCTCCCTATGAACTGCCATCCTGTCAGCATGCCCCCTCAACTGGGTATCTCCATGGAGAAGGCGTGCAAGCTGATTCCTACCATCCAAGGACTGACGAGTCGACAGGGCACTTGGCCTTTCCATGGATGAGAGCGTCAAGATCGCAAATCTGCCAGGCACCTATGACAGGTAACACTTTTGGACTTTTTTGGATTACTAGAATAGGTGTATAGGTTTAGGGTTCAAGAGTATAACATGTCACTGACAATGTGTGTGCTTCAAAAGTTAATTCATTACTGCTGTAGTGTACTAAATTGTAGTAATATAATTAATAATTATTATAATTATATACAACAGGCACTAAATGAATAAGAGAAAATGAAATGTCCATAGTGTGTTCACTAGCCACATTATTATCAACAATCAGACAAGATGGAAATCTTAGTGACTGTAATTGTGTTATGGTTGATGGTGCTAGTTTGTGTTTAGAAATACCTTGGATACAATTGGAATGAAAACAATGTGTGTGAGTGGAACCGTGAGCCAAAAAACAGCTTGTTGATTAGACAGGACAGAGGAAAATGGCCAGACTAGTTTGAACTGATAAGAAAACTCGAATCAGTACTCTTTATATTTTTAGTGTACAAAAAAGCAATTCAGAATACACTAAAACCTGAGGCAGATGGGCTCTAAGACCAGAAAACCACACTGTTTCAAACTCCTGTCAGTCAAAAACATGAATCTGAGGTTGGACAAAAGCACAGGTTCACTAAAAGTGGACAGTTGACGATTTGAATAATGTCTCCTGTGAAGATTAATCTTGATTTGTGCTGCAGCATTCAAATGGTATGGTCAGAATTTGGCATCAACAGCATTAATCCCTGGAACATCCTTGTGTCAACAGTTCAGACTGGTAGTGTCATGGTGTAGGGGATGTTTTTCCTGGCAAACATCAGGAAAACCTTTAAAAGCAAAGGATTGTTGTTTAAATGCCACAACCTTCCTGAGTATTGTTGCTGACCATCCACATCCCTTTATAGCCACAAATTATGTATGTTTTATAATGCCTTCCATGCACTTCCATGCTTCATGCCATCAAACTCATCAGACTTCTATGACTATGAGAAAGAACATAAATGGCCTCCATAGTAAACAGATTTTAATTCAATATAGCATCTTTGAAATGTTGTTGGGATTCTCAGCATGAATGTTCCAGCATAAACCAGGTTTACAAGGACATTTTTGCAACCATTTGTGAAATCCATGCAAAAAAGAATTGAGACTTCTCTAAGAGCAAATGTGAGTCCTAGGGAATTCACTTCTATGGCTATTAAAACAGGATGATGTTTTTAGAGGGTTAGGTTCTACACAAAATGTTAATGTAACAAATACAGATGTAAAAAATCTCATTTTGTGTTGAATTTCCATAAGTTACTGAGCAACTCAAAAATTTCAGGATGGGTTTGGACTGTAATTAATATTAACAATCTACTACAATGGTTTGGGGCCACCAGCTGCATAAACATTTTTTATTTACATTATCACTTAACAGTAAACCTCAACAGTTATGAACCTGCAATGAATGGACATTCCCTTTAGAGTCAGATTCCTCTGAAGGTTTCTTCCTCATACCATCTCAGGGAGTTTTTACCTTGCCACAGGCACCACTGGCTCGTTTATAAGAGATAAACTAACAATTATAAGGAACAAACTTATAGGCATTAAACGTATACACTCTTTTATACAACCTTACGACTCCTTTATCTCTGAAAAGCTGCTTTAAGACACTGTCCATTGTTAAAAGCGCTATACAAATAGGAATTCGTCTGAATTAAACAGAAAAACACCTAAAATAAATTACTAATTGAGTGTTTAGAAACCTTGCATACTCACTGGAAGTTCATTTCAAGCTCATTCTGTGGTGTATCTTTATATGGTGAATACTGCATCTGTAATAAATAGAGGTGCTAAACAATGTATATAAAAAAAAACTCACCATTGGGAATTGTTTGTGGAGATTATTTGCTTAGTGTCAATGCAGTCCAGTCTCAAAGAATTTCGTGATATAGTCACGAAATGTAATCTATTGATTTGTGTTCATTTTTCTTCTATTTTGTGTCACTAAGGATGACTTTTTATGTAATGTATTTCAGGAGGAAGTATTTTTTTTGCCTCTGCCAAAGTTTTCTTCTTATTGAGCTTTTAATCTTGAAGCACTATTACTTAACATTTAAGCAGAATATGTTATCAGTGGTTCCTTCCAGTCAAAATGCAGTAAATATATTCTGCCAGTTAGTTAAGGAGACTGTGTTAATAATTAGAGACACACACATTTATTACAGAATAACCCTTACCCTAACCCTAACAATATATTTCCTGCCTTGTTCTCTGATAAAAAATGGGGGAAAAAATTACCTTTTGCATTTCTGTCAGAACTACCCATTATCCTCTGCCTCCATTGATATCGAGACGGAGTCAGATGGAGGCAGTAGTGCGGAGTGACACGAAAACAAATGGGTAATTCGTGTCCATGAACAATAGATTAAAGTTCGTGACTAAATCACGAAATGCATTGAAACTGTGTTGGTCAATGATACTACCCTTTAGCCTAAAGCAAGCATTAATGACCCTAACAATCAAATTTAGTGTAAATATACAAAAAAGTAATTTATTCATACTGAAAAACATTGCTGTTTTGTCTCTCCCTAAAGGTGGGTTTCTGTGTGAAGACCTGGACGAGCAGAAGCGAAGCCGTACAGCGTACAGCAGGGCACAGCTGCTGGAGCTGGAGAAAGAGTTTCTGTTCAATCGCTACATTTCCCGGCCGCGCAGATACGAGCTGGCAACGAGCCTGAACCTCACCGAGCGCCACATTAAAATCTGGTTTCAGAACAGACGCATGAAGTGGAAAAAGGACGAAGCAAAGAGACACCGAGGCACACGGAATCAAGAGCTACAGGAGGAACAAGATGCTGACTCAACTGTAGCAACACATGTCTGAAGAAAGTGACCATTATTTGAGACGCATATAGTTTTAACTCTATTACAATGTAATACTTCTAATGCGCCTTAACGGCGTGGAGACACGGCACCTCCAACAGTCACCAAATTCCCAACAGTCATAGTACGACCTTCAATGTTCACTGATGTACCGCAGAATTATTTTGTCTCCACCTAAACTCCTCTATATGGACAAACATTTGTGAACATCTCACAACAATATCCATATATGTGATTGTGAAGCATGCCATTCCAGACTTATTCTCTATATGCTGTTATAATAACATACACTATCTCGCCAAGGTTTTCCACTAGATTTTTTTGAAATGTCGCATACAAAGGCATTCAAGAAAAGCAAAACAAAGGAAGGCTTACATATGTGTGTGATGCACAGGTGTCCAAATACTTTTAGCAGCATCATGTGCATTCCGTTGTTAAACTAGATTTAAATACAAATATTGTGTGCAGACATATAAATTATTTAATTTTACAGATTTGTAGTTGTGTGCTATAAATTATTTAGACTGTTTATACTTGTGTGCAGACAAACCTTTATTGGATTTACTTATATTTAACTCTTTGAGAATGTTTTATACAGTGATAGTCAAGAATTTCATATATATGACGTACAGAATTCTGGATTGTGTTTTTTTTTCTCTCGTGCTACAGTAGGCATGACTCATGGATCCGCCTTGCCTCTGATAGGAGCTTAGCTATCGCTCAGCTCAGGCTTTGACTCACATTCTATCTAATCTTACATTTTGTTTTCGCCTTTATCCGAGAAAGCTGTTGGGTATACCTAGATACCCAGATACTGCATTCTGTTTCTAAGAGGCCTATAGGGAATGTTTATTAAATGGGTGTTGATTCAGCATTGATACAAGGTTTGTCCTGTGAAAGTGCAACAGATTTCCTGGATCTGTGACTTTTGTTCTTCCCTGTATTTCTACATGCACTGCATTCTGCCAGATCATTCATTATCAGAGTTTGGAAAACAATCAGATTTTGTAGATGTGTTCTCACTTAGAGAGGAATCTTGGGTTAACTTTGAGGTTTATCCAACACTTTCTTGTCGCCAGTGTGTTTCATTTAAACTGTCTCTGCAGTCTCTGTTAGTGATCTGTTTCAGCACTCTGGACAGCGAGAGAAACACACGCGCGCTCACAAACACACGCGCGCTCACAAACACACACACACACACTGTGTGTGTGTGTGTGTGTGTGTGTGTGTGTGTGTGTGTGTGTGTGTGTGTGAGTGAGAGAGAGAGAGAGAGAGAGAGAGAGAGAGAGAGAGAGAGAGAGAGAGAGAGATTACAGTCAGTGTTCCCACAGTCAGTGCCATGTCCTGACTCATCCATTATCCGCTCCTATAGTCTTTCATTGATTATCTGTTCAGTGTTCAATGCATGTGTTCGAATCCTATTTAATCTTATTTCAATGCAATAAGAGCTTCTTAAGTACGATGTCGATTTTCATTACAGAAGTAATCAATCTGTTACAGTGCAAATGAATAAATGCTCGTCATTTTAAATTAAATACGTGCGAGCGCGTGGTGTGTGTGTGTGTGTGTGTGTGTGTGTGTGTGTGTCTGTGTCTGTGTCTGTGTGTGTGTGTGAAAGAAAGAAAGAAAGAAAGAAAGAAAGAAAGAAAGAAAGAAAGAAAGAAAGAAAGAAAAGTTATACAGTCTATATCTCGGCAAACACACGACACACCATGAAACACAGCAACACACTCGCACACGTGAATTTGTTACATATGTTTCAAATATTATTCACTATCAAACTATCAATCATGATTAGGTCATGATCAATGAATTGAGCAGTATAAGTCGCGCTAGTAGTCAGGATGGATTGCAATGTTTGTTTGTTTGTGTGTGTGTGTGTGTGTGTGTGTGTGTGTGTGTGTGTGTGTGTGTGTGTGTGTGTGTGTGTGTTTTACATTTAAGCGCCCTTAGCTAGCTTTGTCTCTTCTCCCTCTCTTTCGCTCTGTCTCTCTCGATGTGTGGACGTCCATGCCACCATGTGGTGGGGTGAAAGCTCTGTGCAGGACTAATGCAGACTTAGTATTCTGGAATCCATTATGCAGCAGAAAAAACGATATAAACATCACAGTCACACAGTCACACGCAGTCTTACCCACACAGAACGAAAAATTTTCCAGAAGACTTTGCGTGTGTGTGTGTGTGTGCGTGCGTGCGTGCGTGCGCGCGCGTGCGTGCGTGCGTGTGTGTGTGTGTGTGTGAAAGAGAGACAGAAAGAGAGACAGAGAGAGAGATTGTGGATGTAACCTGACGTCTAAAGCACACAGAGGAAGCACATTCGTCCCATAACAGAAATTCCTCTGCACTTATAAAAACAGAATGAAGGGCGTGAAGCGAAAATTGATACTAGCATTATAACCAAAATAACGTCAATGTGCTTCCTGTTTAAAAAATTGCCTTCATTATTGACCTTTGATCGTGAGACGAAAAGTGAGTAAGGACAGACAAACACCAGGTGAGACAAACACCCAGAAACCGAGAGCGTGCCTGTGAAGACTCTGTGTAGAAAATAATAATAAAAAAACGCTTGTTGCTCATGCCCCATTAAGATGAGCAGCGACGCGCTATTTTAATGTGCTATATAATAATATCATGCTCAGGCACGCATGCATGTCGCGCGCAAGGCCTACAAAATGAAAGAAATGCGCTTTTGCGCGCTGCTCTCTCCGGCGCGCGGTAATTGCTCCAAGATGCGTCGCCAGATCAATTTAACGTTAAAGGCAAAGGCAACTGTAGTTCAGGACGCCGAGATTAGACGTCTTTTGTTTTTTTTGCCAACCAACAAGGAGCCTTGTTCTCTTTGCGCGCTCGTGCTGCAGGGACATGTGGAAGTAATTTGTCCCGAGAGCGCGAGCGGAGTGAAGTGAGAGAAGGTGCAGGGGCCGCCGCAGGGCGAAAAGAGGGTACACTGGAGCTGTGCCAAATGGACACACAGGGGGAAGTTAGTCAGTTAGGAGTCGATAGACAAGAAAAGGCAACTCAAAATGTACTCCGATCACCAAACGTTATGAAAGTACAATCTTAAGACAAGAGTCTAGATTTAAACATCTGTATAGGAAGGGCTTTTGTCAGTAGGTTTTAGGTAAATGAGCAAATCTGGAGGGATCATGGATATTTCATTCACACACACACACACACACACACACACACACACACACACACACACACACACACACACACACGTTCCCTCAGATCTCTCATGCCTGTGTAAGCTTGTGGCTCTCTATGTACAGTATATTTAAATATTATATAACAATTAAGATAATTAATAATACTTATTTTACACTACCTGTCACTCTTTTACTCACTCCCTCTCTCTCTCTCTCTCCCTCCCTTCCTCCCTCTCTCTCTCTCTCTCTCTCTCTCTCTCTCTCTCTCTCTCTCTATCCCCCTCTCTCTCTCGCTCTCTCTCTCTCTCTCTCTCTCTCTCTCTCTCTCTCTCTCTCTCTCTCTCTCTCTGAATGGACATTCGGTCTTGAGGATGAGGATGAGGTTGCCTTTTTGAGTCTGGTTCCCTTTAAGGCTTCTTTCTGTTACCATCTCAGGGAGATTTTCCTCGGCACTGTCGCGACTGGTTCACTCATTTGGCATTAACGTATATTTACTAACATATAAACATATTTTGCTCTATTTATTTCTGTAGCGGTGGTTTGGGGCAGTGTCCATTGTTCAAAAGAGATATACAAATGAATCTAAATTGAATTTGAATACAGCAACATTTGTATTCGAATTGTACTCTTTTTTTAATTAAATAATTAAATTGCATTAGTTTCTCATTTCAGTTCAATGTTTTTGATAAGAGTGAGAGAGAGAGAGAGAGAGAGAGAGAGAGAGAGAGCGAGAGAGAGAGAGAGAGAGAGAGAGAGAGTTGATAGTTTGTAATGTTAGAGCGCCCCCTGTGCCCACATATCACCGGGTACTGCCTAATTTCACCTGCTTTTCATTAACGCGCGCCTAACGTGTGTTTTCAACTCAAAATAAATGCAAAATGAAACCACATGCATCACCATTCACAGCCCTGAGCATCATTTACAATCAAATAGCCTATATATCTAAGCTATAAAAAAAAACAACAATCCCAAAGACAACAAATACTACAAACGTATAAACTTATAGTATTTATATACTTATAGTATAACATAATTATATACACACAGCACACCAGTCAATAAAGGAAGGAGAAAAGAAAGAAAGAAAGAAAGAAAGAAAAGAAAGAAAGAAAGAACAAACAAAAACACTCTCAAAAGTTTGTACCACTTAACATACCAGTGTTTATTCATTGACAGAGACTCAAAGCACTTTTGTGTGCGTCTCATAAATATCATAAATGTAAATGTAAGAAAGAAAGAAAAAGAAAAACAAACACTATCTATAACTCGGCACACTCATATATTTATGTAAGCATAAGCATTTAAACACTTAAGGAATCCCCTGATTTCATTAATGAAACAATATCATTGAACTTGCGCTTTGTTTCTTTCTTTCTTTTCTAACTCTTTTGCTTTTACTTCATTGCGTCCCCACTGCAGCACACACAGAAATCCGATTCCTTTTCTATGGCCCTTATTTTGAAAAGAAAGGGAGGGGGTTCATCCTAGGAGTTATTTAGTCCAGAGCCAGATTATTAGTTCTCTGGGAAGGATGGAACTGTAAGGCTGAATCAATTAGATAGATAGATAGAGAGAGAGAGAGAGAGAGAGAGAGAGAGAGAGAGAGAGAGAGAGAGAGAGAGAGAGAGAAGTGCAAACACTCCACTCGCGCATGCACACACACGCACACACGCGCGCGCGCGCACACACACACACACACACACACACACACACACAAGCACGCGCGCGCGCTCTTACATACATACGCACTGAGGATTAGAAGCGCTACAGAAGTAAGGAGGACCCTTGACGGTGGAGAGTTGAGTGGAGAGTTGTACAGGAGTATAAAGCCATTCAGCTTGGATTTCTTTTTTTTTTTTTCTTTCATCGAGGGAACACACAAAAGGATTTTTTAGAAAGGTATTGTGTGAGTAAATTGGTTTGATTGCACTAATTGGCTCCTCATGTTTTTTTTTTTTATCCTAAACAATAGCTTTTATTGCCTTTTGTAATAAAAGGCTTAAATTAGGTTAATAACATTATACATTTGGTTTTATTCTTTCTTAATATAGCCTTTAAATAAGATCAAAAACAAAAAAATGATTAGACGCATTATTTACAACACAGTCTTTATTTTATCCAAACACTGTAATTGGATTTAGTTTATTCATATAAATTATTTCCCGACAAAAAATAAAAAAATAAAAATAGCAAATCTATGCGTTGATTTTTTCCCCCCATATTCATCCGATTTTTTTTTTGCGTCTGAACGGACTTCGGTGAATTGCTTCGGAGTTTCTTCCCAACTTGTGCACGCAGCCCCAGGCGGATTTTGGGGCATTCCAGCGTTTCCCATCTGGTCTGCAGTCCGAGCTCAGGGAGAGAAAAGCGGCGGGGCTCCAGTGCGCAGCTGGGGGTGCCATCCTGCATCTAATGGCAAACACATTTCCCACTCTATACCAGCTTGAGTCCCATTTCCATAGAATGCGCTCGAGTTAAATGGAATATCGAGCATCTGGAGGCATTTTTGCGCAGATCGAATTTTTTTTTCTTTTAAAGAATATGCAGTTTTGGTGCCTAATAGAAATACTTACACAAGCTTAACTTACAGCATCCAGTATATGGATTCGTTTTTTTCTGAAGCGTTACACTGTATAAGGAGGTACACGGCCACGTATGCGATGCGACCACTGGTTCCATCCCACTGATTAAAGCATTTGGTGCGCCCTGCAGACTACGCTATCTTTGGATAAACTTCTTTCTTTTTTTTGCCCCATGCTGTATTCCCATGGAGTATAAGGGATTAGGGTTAACCAGGACAGATAACGACTCGAGGACATTCCACTCTCAGCTGTTCGGATTCGCGGCTTTCGGTGCAAAACCAGATGCGCATCTGCGCTTGGGAGGAATGCAGCAGGCATTGGGCGAGAGGAGAGCGGGTGGTGGTGGAGGTGTTGGTAGAGGTGATGGTTGGGGGGTTGGGGGTTTGGGGGGTCGGTCAGAGATATGAGTTTTCCGTTCTCAGGAAATCAAATCCCTCTCCTGTCCCGTGCTTTTGGGATCAAGCAGGAGCGTTGCGCACGGGATTGTAAAACGGATGAGTCCAAAAAGCTGTGTTTCAGACATCCAGAGGACAGATGGCTCGTTTATTTGCACCTGGATTGGGACTCCCACCCGTGTCCTGCTCAAGCCAACGACACTATAAGGGCAGTTGTAAAGAAATGCAGGCAAAATCACCATCACCACCACCATCCATTCCTTTGGTTTAATACTGTCCAAATGAACTTTTCTGCCTACATATATGGATATAGTGCCTACATATATGTATAGTGTGTGTGTGTGTGTGTGTGTGTGTGTGTGTGTGTGTGTGTGTGTGTGTTAATTTATGCAATTTTTGCACAAAACAGACCAACAATTTTGACTATTCCATCGGAATCCTGGGTGTAGACATAATCAAATTACGCAAACCGCCTTTTCTAGAAATTAAACCTACCCTAACTGATACAAGGCTGTTTAGAAAAGGCCATAATTAAGTAAGAATGAGATGTTTACTGTCTCTCAGAGAGCAGCTTTGTGTCCCCCGAGCGCTGATGGGATCCAGGAGAGCTTCAGACCAGACAAACAGATAAAACAGAGACGCGCGGAATGTTCGATTGCAGCCACTCCGGTTAAAGAGTTTTTTTTCCCCTGATAAGGGCTATTTTGATAATAAGTACTAGGCTTTGGGGACGCGATGACGAAGGACAGATCAGGACGTTGTTTGGAATGATCACTGTCTTACATTCTGGCTGGGAGAGTGGAAAACACATGATATTTATTTTATATATGTATAAAATAAAATCTAGTAACAATTAGACATTTTTATATATTTACAATTTTTTTTATTTCATAATCAGATCTTTTGAAAAAAAGTCTTACTCAAATAAATGTGAGTCTTTGACCATTTAAGTCTTAAGTCTTAAGTCAACCATTTAAGTCTTTGACGCTATTGTCTGTAGAAATCGCAATTTGCGGCTGCGAGAAAACCCCAGTGCTGTGTCGCCCCCTAGCGAGTACAGGGAAATTTCCAACTTCATAACGCGGCGGGTGTCGTGAGATTTTGCGGCGTTTTTCTTTCCTGTGGGGAAAAAATTGACGTTGATTGACTAAAAAAAGACCCGAATATAGAGATCCATTCCACCTAGTTTTAACATCAGATCAATGCAAAGTGTAAACGTATCCCACATATTCCAACATTCAACCAGTTTTTTTGGCACACAGTTTAAACATTGTGAAATTTCCTTTATGTGGTAACAAACCGACCAAAATATATATTAACAATGTTTTCTACATGTGTTCATCCAAAAATATTTATTTACTTCTCTATTATTCAGTCATTTATCTATTCACGACGTCCTTTTTTTAACTCAAGATATATGTATATATAAACTTAATCACTAAACATTTGTTTTACTGATGCGCCAAGTCTCAAATCAAGCACCAAAATCCGTCCTGATGCGCACATCTGGCAATGAAAACTTTCCGTATGGAAACATAGCAAAATTTCCATTTGATGTCCTGATGATTTACGTAATTTAATACCCCATAATTACCAGTGCATTCATATCATTTTTACTAAAATAATCTTGGGGACCCCCTAATTCAATTTTTTACTTGTCATGGGGGGTCCCTAATGCCATATGGGGGGTCCCGGATTCCCCCAAGCCCCTCAATTCGAGCACTGATAATTACTTTAAAACACGTAAGAATATTTTGTGTTTATGCTCTATGTTGAGGATGGTTTCACTAAAAATAAACATACATTTGCACAAAGCATCCATTGATTAGCGTATTAATCTGAAAAATATTAAATGGGGCTAAAAAAGTGAGCAATTAAGTTGTAATTAAATATTTAAATTGAGTAAGAGCACTATAAATTTATATATATATATATATATATATATATATATATATATATATATATATATATATATATATATATATATATAATTTTGAAAAAAGGAAAAAAAGGAAATTATAATAAATATTAATTTTCTCTCTCTCTCTCTCTCCTCTCTCTCTCTCTCTCTCTCTCTCTCTCTCTCTCTCTCTCTCTCTCTCTCTCTCTCGCTCTCTCTCATTGCAGCTGAACACAACCTATGTAATAATGTGGCTTCAGAAGACACATCTCCTTTGGGGGGTTGTCCTCTTTGGAATATTTCAAAGTAAGTTTTAAAGAAAAACTAAGAAATGTATACAAATTAACAATAAAACACAAATGTGTTTTTAGCCCACACAACAAAGCAGACACCATGCTTAACCTTGCTTTGTGCATGTCCTCCAGATGTGGAGTGTGAACTCTCTCCTCCGATCATCGTTTCGGATAGAACTTTCTTCGAGCTGGAGCTGCATTCCGTGTTTAACATCAGCTGTACAGGGAAGAAGAACGTCATGTGGGAAGAGCCTCTACCAATGAACACACACGTGCTGCCTGGGTATTACACAAGCACGCTGCTGATTGACGATGCAGCAGCTCATCACACAGGAGAGTACTCTTGCATTTATGAAGACGAAGAGCAGATATACCATGAATTCATCACCAGCATTTATATTTTTGTCCCAGGCAAGTATCAACAACAGTTAATATCAGTGTAATGGAAGTGTTTTGTTGATTTGTGTGAGAGATTGGCTAAAGAAAGGTTACATGAGGTTAAGATAATCAATTTTAGACTGTAATAGAAGCATGAATTTTGAGTTGACCCTGATATTATAACCTGACAAATGATAGTTTATTTGTTCAGACATTTATTTACTTTTATCCTTTGAAGAATTAGTATCTATTTATTAAGTTGAATATACTAAAATTCAACTTTACCCCAGAAAAGGCAATATTTCTCTAAGCAAAAACTTGCAATATAAAAATACTTATACATTATATTCATTTTTTTCCCCCCTTTTTTTATACAGAAATTACTCTTGGCATATATTCATCTGGTCAAAAAGATAATGAAACAAGCCAAAAATGTCAATATATGATTATATTTGTTGCCTTAATCACAAATTACTAGTCCAAAAATAATGAAACAAATCTATGCAAAAGTGAAAATCTAAAGTGAAATCATGAAAATGTTAATTAAAAAAAAAAAGTCATTATGTACTACCTTTTTTAAATCCTAAACAACTGGCTGATGCTCATAAAAGTAGTGACTTTCCTTCTGTTAAAAAAAAAAAAAAAGCTGTCTGAATTTTTTACACAAGGCACAACAAAATCAAAGTAAAACGCTATTACATAAATCTCACTTGTTCTTTTTCTGACCAATAAAATCTTAATATTCTGTCATTGTATGTTGTATGATATCAGGTATGACAGTCCTATAAATGTCATTCAGCGTTTCCTACAAGACATTGAATGCTAACCTTCTGACATGTTTTACTTCAGATCCTGAAGTTCCATTTGTTCCAGGGGATTCGATCAAGGTCTCCAAGTATGCAATTCCTTGCCGGGTTACAGATCCCCAATCTTCTGTAATTCTTCTGAGTCTACCAAGTGAGAAAGAGCTCCAGTATGAGTATGAGCCAAAGTTTGGTTTTTTAGGCATCTTTTCTCCTGGCCAACACGTGTGTGAAACCACTGTGAACGGTGAGACGGTCCGGAGCGTTGTGTACACTGTGCCAGATGATCCATTTTATGGTAAGTCCACATTCCAAGAGTGAATTATGCTTTTACTTGACCCCTGCTAAGTGTATATATGTGTGTGTGTTTCTGTATACAGATGAACCATTTATGATTAATTTAATGGAGAATGAGTTCACTGTGAAACTGATGGCCAGTCAGAAGGACATAAAAGAGGGAGAAGCTTTCAACCTGACCTGCACAGTTCCACCTGGAGCTCTGTATGTCCAGCAATGGTTGCATCTGAAAAAAGAGGTAAAATATTTTTTCTTTTCCTTTCCCACCGATGCACTGCCTTAATTTGTTGGTTTCTATGAATCTGCTAAAGAGAAGATACATGTTGCATGTTGCCAACAAATCACTGAAGAGCAAAGCTTTTTTCTCTCGTGGATCTCAGCTTTGAAGTGTATTTTTTATTGTGTGTTTGTGTATTTGTGTGTGAAGCAAAACGAGTGTGTGACTGCATGTCAGTAAAAGATTAAAGGAGTGCTTTTAGTGCTGACCATTTGCTTGAGTGTTTATGAGGGGGGCTTATCAGTGTGTGGGGTTTGGGGTGTCTCCAAAACAACTTTCTCTAAAATTCCTGTGTTTTTCATTCACACAGGCATATATTTATAGTTTGGAATCAGAATGGTATTTATGGTCCATAGTAATTCCCTGTATTCTGATAGCCATATAGTGTACGTATGCTGTTGTACTTTGTATGGCATCACATTGGCAAAGTAGCTGTTTTTTTGAGAAACTCCCAGAAGCACAAGGGCTGAGATAGCAACTCTTTTTTCAGCCTCATGAACAGATATATTTCTGCTGACAGATGGATGCTCTCCCAAGCCCCACATGCTGAAGCCAGTGCCAGATGTGGACTTAGCCAGATCGAAAGAAAGATTAAGCAGATCTTTCAGACAAGATATTTTTTAACATGACTAATGTAGATGACAGAGACTGAGAGAACGAAATAAGCACTGTTTTGTCCATCTATATTACATATGTTTGATTGAATAGTTTATATTTCTTTTTCACTTTCACCCGACTCAAGGCTGTAGGTGCTATTCAGAAGAAGGAGACCTACCCTGATAAGGTTTTGTATATCCTCAGTATACCACATGCCTCAACGAATGACACTGGCTTCTACGAATGCTCGGTCACTGATCAGTCCAGCGGCAAGACGCGCTCTTCCGAAGTGACCGTTGTTGTCCACGGTAACAGTCTTAATTGATTATCCTGCACTTTGCTATTCTCAAAACAAAACTTCTGGAGGAAATGAATTAAGCAGATGTGTACTGGGGCCCTGACAGACCAAGCCAACATCAAAGAACTTTAACTGTCTCATTAAAGTCCTCACACACTTTTGAAAGGTGCACCACAAAGTACTATGAGTGCAATATGGTAGTGGAGGGGGGCAGGAACAGATTATGTATTCTTAATTCACACACACACACACACACACACACGTGTGTGTTAGATGGTAAATATATGGATATTGATATACAGTATAAAATTTTGGACAAACATAATAATCCCTTCTTATCATTATCATGTTTATGGCCACGTGAGTCTGCTATGATAGCAAACAGTTTGCTCACTCTGGTCATTTTGCATTAAACATATAACCAACCATATATCCAACTTTAATCCCAAGCAGAGAACTCTTTCTTCTACCAGACCTTGACACTAATTTGGTGCTAAATTGAGTTCACTAGAACCAAAGGGCAGGACATACTGGTCGTCTTGGTCTATCAGTGCCCCTAGATGCTTTGTTCATGTTCTCATTTTCATTCTCTCTTCTTCTCTTTGGGTTACAGGGGCTTCTTTTATTACACTGGATCACAGTGGGATTGGAGCAGTAGAAACCATTACTCTTCTGGAGGATTCTGAATTTACCATTTACATCAATTCTGATGCTGTTCCCAAGGTCACTTGGTTCAAAGATGGCAATGTATTGAATAATAATTATATAACCACCAAGACCACTCTTCTAGCAGACAAAAGGTAAAGTTAGACATGATATGGCAAACTAGCCAAAGCTTAAGATGTTACAGAGTTTCGATATCTATGTAAAATTTTATTTAATGAAAATTTATGGTGTATGTCAGTATTCTCTATGTCCAGGGCCAGAACCCTGGCTGAATTGCACTGTTTGCTTAAAGTTCATTCCTGTATTATGAAGGTATGAGAGTGTTTTGGTCCTGCGACACCCCGTAGAAGAGGACAGTGGAACATACAAGATTGTAGCATCAGTCGGCTCACAGAGTAAAGAGTTCTCCTTCAAAATCTTGGTTAAAGGTAACATACTATGTATCCCTTTGTTATATTCTGCAGATACATTATTTGTGCACAGACCAGCTGAGATGCTTCACAAACTGAATTTATTTTAATAAGACAATTTCACAGCAGTCTTGCCATGGTATCGATGTCAGTCCTAGTTTTCTAAATGTGTTATGTCCACTCCAGATGGTGAGACCCAGATAATACAGTCTACTATGGCTCCAGTAATCTGGCCCAGGAAAGAGAGTATGGAGGTGTTCCTCAACTCCATGTTCAGACTGACATGCCGGGGACAAGCAGAGGTGGTCTGGGAAGGTCCCGTCTCTTTTGACAAGCAGAATTTAGATGACAAAAATGGCCTGTTCGTCTCCACGGTGACTGTGGACAGTGCTACAGCAATGCACACAGGAGAATACACCTGCTTCTATAAAAACGAGAATCAAACAGAAGAGAGCAGCATCTATATCTATGTACCAGGTATGAAGAGACAAATAGAATGAGGTAGAGCACACAGGACACTGTGATGTTATGTAAACTGGCACTGATGGTGTTATGTAAACTTGTATTTGACTACATTTGTTTTCTTTTGCTACAAATTTGACTGAATTTTGCTTTGCCTCTTTAGAATGCGACTGCATTTATCTGCACATACTGTTTTGCAAACCTTTATTTAATTGCTCTTAATTTTACTTACTCTCTCTCTCTCTCTCTCTCTCTCTCTCTCTCTCTCTCTCTCTCTCTCTCTCTCTCTCTCTTTTCTTCTCTCACACCAGATCCAGACATGCCATTCGTGCCCCCTTTAGTGCCCTTTGGACACCATGTTTTGAAGAGTCTAGAGGAGATGGAAGTCCCGTGCCGCGTGTCTGATCCGAGTACTCACGTGACTCTGTTCCATATAGAGACTCGTCAGTCCATACCTGCCAATTATGACAGCAAAAGGGGTTTTCTAGGCAACTTTACACCCGGGACCTATGTATGTCATGCGGTTGTGAATGGAGAACTGCAGGAGAGTGAAGAGTACATTGTCCATGGTTGGACTGGTAAGAATTTACAAGCGATTGTGATCATAATATGTTTTACAAAAAATATAAGGTATATTAATATGATAGGATGCATCAAAAGCATGACAATGGTTGAAATATCACATTTATATATACCTCTCTTGGTTTTACTCACTCACTAAATTGTGTTCAGGGGGCTCAGGATTGCATGTAGATCTAAAGATAGAGAAGAAGGCTCTGCTGGTTGGAGAAACCATCACAGTAAACTGTATAGCCAAAGGCAGTGATTTGTTGGATCAGCAATGGAAATATCCTGGAAAAGGGGTGAGTGACAAAAATACCACAAATAATTTACAAATATTCCAATATAGTCACTGTGATAATCTATTCTGGTTGTTAAAAGTCTCAGATATTGCCATTTTAACATAACTTGGTTGCAAAGACAGATGCATAATCTTCCCATATTTCTTGATTAATTAATGATGGTGGTCTCTCTCTGTCTCTTTCCGTCAGGCGGATCGTGCTAAGACGACACTTAAGGAGAACAAGAAAGACCAGGAGATTTATTACACCCTGACTGTGTCTGATGCCAGAACTAAAGACAGTGGAAACTATGCCTGTTCCATCACTGACATTATGAGCAATGAGAGCCAAACCAAAGAGATCAGCATTACTGTTTATGGTACAGCTTACAAACACTAATACACAGTTTAACGCATGGTACATAAATTATTTTGTATATAGACAGTTTGCAAAGGGTTGGCAGGGTGGGGTGGGGGTGGACTGGGATATTTAGTTGCCATTGTTTCCCTCCATTTCTCTTATTATCGCGAGTCTGTTGAATGCAAATCAAGAGAAAGTCACCTTCCTCTGCAAATATGTCTGTTTTGATAGAATTGCACAATTTCAGGATGAAAATGCCCCCATTTCTAAGGCAAAAGATCTCAGTGAATGTTTTGATGATTATGAAAATGAAGTATATCATATGTTAATGCACAGTCACCAGATCCCCTAACCATCACCATCAGAATGGTAGCTCAGGGAATGTCTTTTTCAAAAATGGTGTTTATTATTCCAGCACAGGTCCAAATACTTGTGGTAGACGGATAATTATAGCTGTATTTTCTTTAATTAGATAAATAAACTAGAGTGTAAAAATCCAAGTAATTAGTATGTGTGACCTTAAAATGTTTGTCTTAAGATCAAGTTTGCTTTCGTCTCTTTGCCTCTAAAAGAAACAGATACAAATGTGATTTCTGTCGAGGGTGTGTCTAGAAGGCAGTTTTTTATTTTGCATGTAGATGTTATGATTGTGAACTGAACATTCTAGTCTCGTCTGGTGATGTATACTTTACTTTTCTATTCCCACTACTCTAGAGATGGAGTTTGTGTCTCTTTCTCCGATGTTTGCCCCTGTGGAGACAGCCAAACTGAACGATGTTCGTGAGTTCCGGTTGGACATTGAAGCTCTTCCTGCACCTAAGGTCACGTGGCTAAAGGATGGCATTGTACTGGGTGATATCGCCGCAGAGTTTACTACCTCCCTCCGGCCGATCAGCGAGACAAGGTTAGACACCTTGGGACACACGTGATTTGACGTAACATGTACGCTTTTGGAGTGTGGCTGAGAGAACTCATTTGCAAAATGATTTCACTCTAAATGTGACCTTGATAAGGGACATCCAATTCACGTACTCACATTCATGTTCGGTTTTAACGTACTTGGAAGGGTATTTGTATAGATTGGGTTTGGTAAATAATCTCAACATGCCGTGTTTGTGTGTGTGTCTGTGTGTGTGCAGGTACCAAAGCACTCTTGCTTTAATTAGAGCTAAGGCTGAGGACAGTGGAAACTACACGGTGCGAGCTGAGATAGGAAACCAGAGCGCCAGCCACTCGTTCAGCCTTCAGGTCAAAGGTAAAATCCAGTAATGTTTAAATCCTTCTCATGTCCCCAGTGTCTGTGTCTTCACTTTTAGAGTAGTGAAGCTGCAAGGTTTTTTTTTTCAGGCACAACTTTATTTTCATGCATTTGCATGTGTTTTTTCTTTTGACACCCCATGCATCTTTTCTTTGTCCAATCTGGTTCTATTTTGCCTGCATTTTCATATATGTTAGAATTTTACATTAACTTTCTCTTACGCTGTTTTAGAAACAATGACTGTCTTTGTCTTATATATGGCTTCTTGTAAAATATAGATAAAACTATAGCTGTGTTTGTCTCTGCTAATAGTAATGATTCACTGTATGTATACCATAGTTCCAGCTGCAATTGTGGACCTGCTGGACCTCCACCATGGCTCAGAAACAGGCCAGGCTGTGGTGTGTATTGCCAAAGGATCTCCTGTCCCTGAGGTGGAGTGGCACGTCTGTAAAAACATTAAACTGTAAGTATGATGGAGACTTGTTCCCTTTTTTCTGACTACATCAGCTTTCTTTCAGGTGCTTGTAGCTTGTATTTAAATATACATGTACACCTTCAGGATGTTACAATGTTACAGTCATTGTTAATGACAATGTGAAAAGACCATGCTGACATTACCACATTCACTTCTTTTGCTTATTCCTTAGGTGTTCCAATGATTCTTCCGAGTGGTCACTTCTACAGACCAACACCACTGGCATGACCATTGATACACACATAGACCAGGACAACCAGCTGGAGAGTCAGGTGATCTTTGGACATCTGGAAAACACTCTGGCTGTGCGCTGCCTGGCACGGAATGAGATGGTCGCTGTGTCTCGTGAGATCAAGCTGGTGGCTAATGGTGAGCTTCTCAATCATTATATTGCTCTCATAAACTGAATAGAATTTTTTTCTGGAAAAGTATGAAATCATTAAGGTTATAGATTTGGCGTGAGATTTTACACAATACCATTTAATGTAACATTAATGATGGTCAGTCTGAACTCCAATTCGTTTTTAGTCTAAAAAATGACCACCTTATTGACCAGCCTTGACCAGAGGCACTCAAAATAGGGTTCAAGGAACCCTAGGGGTTAGGCATAGCCACATGGTCTGTGTTTTTTATTGTTGTAACAGTGACAGAATCACAACCAACTTTATTAAAGTCATCATATTTAGCACACACCAAAATCAATTCAGGTGGTCCAATAATTTTATTTTACAGTTAAAGATACACTTGTTCTTTATTTGTTAATAGGTGCTTCAGTCACAAGCACAACCAAATCAATACTTTTTTCAATGACATTATCATCTTTTTACATTTGTGCAATTGTCATTTTCATATTTTCACCCAGCTATATTGTCCTTGACCCTGGTATAGTGTGTGTGTGTGTGTGTGTGTGTGTGTGTGTGTGTGTGTGTGTGTGTGTGTGTGTGTGTGTGTGTGTGTGTGTGTGTTTCATGAAAGCAAACTCTGCTCTACCAAAAGTTACTCTTTGCTGATAACCTTACATCTGTTAGCATCATTCTGTCAGGCTCCCCATGTAGTGAACTCCTGATAGCTTCTCCATGTGGCACTTGTGAAAGAGAAATGCATATGTTATATGTCCTTTTGGTTTATGCATTTAGTGTCAGTGGCCATGTTTTTCTTTTGTTTTTGTTTTTTCAAAAGCTGTTACATGATGCAAACGATTTAACCGTATTTAGTATGCACTTTAAGGTGGTAAACGGGTTTAAGTAATGTAATGAAAAAACTAAGACATTTCATTACACTGAAGGAACAATCGACAAATGCATTATTACAACAGCAAAATCAATTATTTATAGGTTTCCAAAATATCGAAATAGAACTTGCTCTTATGCTAGTGGTAATGATGTGTTCAGGTCCACATTCAGAGCTCACAGTGGCTGCTGCTGTTCTGGTGCTGTTGGTTATTGTCATCATCTCACTCATTGTGCTGGTCATTATCTGGAAACAGGTACACACTTCCATAGCATATTACACTTATTTGCTCAGTCACTCATTTGCTTATACTATCATGAACAGATTCACTATGTTTACCCATCCATTTACTCTACTAGAATTTACTCAGTCCGTTTCACTCAGTCAATTTTCATTTTTCTTCTTTCATTCGGCCATTAAATCACCTGTTGCGTTTTCACTTATGTCATTTTAAGGCACCCAAACCATGACTTGTTTACTTTGTGACTATAATCTTTTTCTTGGTACTCTAAGTTAACCAGTGCATGAATTTCTAAAGTATTTCTTTCTTTTATTTACACTGTAGCACGCATCAATCTAAAAACCTATTTTATCTGTATGAATTACAGAAGCCACGTTACGAGATCAGATGGCGAGTCATTGAGTCAGTCAGTCCAGATGGGCATGAGTACATCTATGTGGATCCCATGCAGCTGCCCTACGACACACGCTGGGAGTTCCCACGTGATGGCCTTGTCCTTGGTGAGTCATAAACACATCCATGTTCTGCCCTCCTTGCTCTCACTTTTTCATTTGTGGTGATGTAATCAATTGGACTGTGGTCAGATGCACGTGGCTTGCTTCAGTCTGCTGTGGGTGCAGTCTTGTGATACCAACATTGTCAAGATGTCATGTGTGTGTGTGTCTGCACAGTGGTCACTTGGTTGGTTCACAGTAGCTGTGATCAAAGCTGTGCTTTTTTTTCCTTAACACAAAACTATAGTGGCTTGACTGAACAGTCACACATGTCCTGTTAGCTATCCATGTGCCTCATTGAGTGAGATTTTTAGAGTTAATACACACATGTAGAAAACCATCAAACTGAATGTAAATTAACTCTTTTGGTGAAAAAAATAAACATTTAAGAAAGGAATATGTATTTTAACATCCGTTTCTAGGTGATATTTTACTTTCAATTGCATGAAAACCCACTTAGCTAGCTTTGTTAATGGAATTTGTTGTCAAAAATCACACCAGGGATCACAATGATTATTGCTCAAACCCTGTAAGAAACTATCAAGGAAAAATCTGCTCAGAATGTAGAACAATCATCGTGCTTCAGTAGACCAGTTGTAAATGAAATGCCATTGACTGATTTGGTATGTAAAACCAGCCAGTCCAGATCTATTAGCGTGTGAAATACTTAGCCTGAAGGTAGGTTAAAAAGTGTGTGAGAAAAACTGCATTCTATATTTTTGGCATTTGGTTATGACAGGAATTCCCTACACTCCTACACATAGCTAACATCACTAAGATGTCACTTGAAAAGATCTCGCTAAATGTCAGGAAAAGTCAGGAAAATCGAAATGATTTACATGGTATTGCTAGCACTAGAATTCAGGTGTGTTTTTCTGAGGTGTGGTTTTTCAAAAGAAATACTGTAGGGAGGGATTATATTTGTTTAAGCTTTGAGTTACAAAACAGCCTCGGCTAACTTTCACCCAAAGCACTGACCATATCGGAGGAAGGTGTGAAACTTTGCATATGCTAATCAAGCATATATACAGTGATTCACTGGATGAATGTCTGTCACAGGCCGTATCCTGGGCTCGGGGGCCTTTGGGAAGGTGGTAGAAGGTACTGCGTATGGACTCAGCCGTTCTCAGCCGGTAATGAAAGTCGCTGTGAAGATGCTCAAACGTGAGTTAGCATGCACATGATTGAAGAGCTTTAATTGTTCCTGCAGATCTTGTGCATTATTAATTAATTAATTGGTTGGTTGATCTTTGATTGATCCCTCAGCAACGGCTCGCTCCAGTGAGAAGCAAGCGCTGATGTCAGAACTGAAGATCATGACTCACCTGGGTCCCCATCTCAATATTGTCAACCTGCTTGGTGCATGTACCAAATCAGGTACAAACACACATACACTCATGAGCACAATACACTCATGAGCACAACCTCGAAAGTGTTCATTTAGGGCTTGGAAGTCTTCTGCTGGGTTTTCATTTTTTTATTGCTTTACCATCATTGCTCTTATAGGTACAGGGTGGTGCAAAAAGAATGCATGTTTTTCATGTTTTTTGATTTTTTATAAAAAAATTAATAAATTATTTACACAAAATCATTCAGTAATAAATGCAGTTTTTATAGATATACATTGATTATTTCATTATGGAATATTATATCACAAAGATGACTTCATTCTTGCTGTACACACATCCAGAGCCTCTCCTTAAAATTCTGCATTGCACTTACTGACATTACTTCTAGAACAGTTGAGTTTCTTTCGCGAATGATGAACTTTCAGCTCGTCTACTGTACGAGGTTTTCGGAAGTAGACTTTCGATTTGAGGTTACCCCAAAGAAAAAAAAACAGACAAATATGGTGATCGTGGGGGCCAGGGGACATCGGCAAAACGTTGGTCAGTAACAATGGAATAATTATTTCTAAAAAACGGCTTGAAGGCAAAAACGTGATGCTTTACATTTCACTGCGCCATGGCTACAAAAACTGACCCCTCTGAACTACTCACATGCGGGGTAGTGTGGTCTCCGTCCTCCCCTTTCCAACTACGACCAATTTCAAAAACACGTGTTCTTTTTGCACCAACCTGTATTTTATTTAAGTCTGTGATAAGAATACATTGACAATATTTCTCTCTCTCTCTCTCTCTCTCTCTCTCTCTCTCTCTCTCTCATTTTCCCTCCCTCCCTCCCTCTCCCTCAGGTCCTATCTACATCATTACAGAGTACTGTTTTTATGGAGACCTGGTGAACTACTTGCATAAGAACAGAGACACCTTCCTGAGCCGACAAGGTGAGAAGGGCAAGAAGGACCTGGACATCTTTGGCATTAATCCAGCTGATGAGAGCAGCAGAAGGTCAGCATCTGCTCTCTCTCTCTCTCTCTCTCTCTCTCTCTCTCTCTCTCTCTCTCTCTCTCTCTCTCTCTCTCTCTCTCTCTCTCACACACACTCAAGAGTTGACAAGTTACAGCATGTGCAAAGGTTTAACTTTCAGCAGAAAACCAACATCCCCTTCGTGTGTGTCCTCAGCTACGTGATCCTGTCCTTTGAGGAAAAAGGAGACTACATGGACATGAAGCAGGCAGACACAATGCAGTATGTCCCCATGTTGGAACGAAGCAACGCTTCCAAATACCTTGACAGAGAGGACTATGATCACCCTCCATCTCACAAACACTTCAATGGTAATGCAACACACACACTCAGCAAACTATTTCTCAGCAAACACCACACACCATCATGACCAGAAACGTATTCTCTCATCCACATGTGTATAACATATACTTCATTGGAAAAAAAAACATTGTAGGAAAAATATTCTTTCTCTTTTTTTTTTTCCTGAGCATTTTCTATTTGTTTGGTAGACTATTCATTTTTTCCTCTGTCTGTATTTCCCAGTTTGTCCTGTTCAGTTTGGCTTGCTTGTATCTGGTTTGACTTGGCAATAATATTTTTTTAAACCCACACACACCCACACATCCACATACACACTGATGTTTGGCAGCAGTTTTAAAGGCGTCCACCCTCGTTTCTGGGTATGTGATGCATTGCACTCCGTGCACCCTGCATTTACTAGAGAAAATTGTAGTCTGTGGGGTTTGCTGTATGCTTCACCCAGCCATTACAAGGACCCATATGAGCAGCTCTTTAAAACCGTACAACACATACACACATACACATATGTACACATTCAAAGTGGAGGGGAGCTAGTCTATGTCTAACTGAGAATTTGGTGTGCGTGTGTGTGCGTGTGTGTGTGTGTGTGTGTGTGCGCTCAACAGAAAGCGAAGTAGAGAAGCTTCTCTCTGATGACTCAGAGCGCTTGACCACAATGGATCTTCTTAGCTTCACCTATCAAGTGGCCAGAGGGATGGAGTTCCTGGCCTCCAAAAACGTAAGTATAATGTCATAACCTGGCTATTCAATGATTCTTAACCTATAAACTGAAAACACATAAAGAAGTAATTATTTTGCTTGGTTTTAATACAATTGTTCTCAAACTAGCTCTTGTGGCTTATCGTAAATGTCCCACAGAAAATCCTTAGATCATTAGTTTCTATATTGTAAATACTATACAGTACACTTCTGGGCAAAAAAATGGGCCAAGCATAAAATTGCAAAATATGAAGCTTTTAATAGACTTTATAACAAATAATACTCAAAGACTAAAACCTGTGGACTAGTGAAATGGTCCTGTGCCACCTTTGGTGCATTTACTTCCTGATGCACTGAAGTCTTTTGGGAAAAGCTAGAAACAGGGACATTTATTTGGGACATTTATCTTATATACAAATGCAAAATCATGATATATAAATGTTTGATGTAAAATTCAACAAAAGTCTTGGTTCACAAACTTTTTCTACCCATCATCACTGGTTTGAAGCTCATAAGCATTCAGTGGAAGAACAGTGACTTATTTTTTTCTGTATATAAAAAAAAAAAATAATAATAATAATAATAATATTATATATATATATATATATATATATATATATATATATATATATATATATATATATATATCACACACACACACACACACACACACACACACACACACACACACACACCACACACACACACACACACACTTAGTTTTTTATTCTTTTTTTGCCCAAATATGTACACACCAATCCTATACCAGTACAACTGTTGCTCCAGCACGTCTTTGCAAAACATCCAACTGACCTGTTTAAATTGTGGGTTTTACGGGTGGCTTGAAAAAAAGCCCAAAAACTCAGAATAGAACATAAGAGCATGTTTCTGTCTATTATGACATGTTATTAAACTATGCTATTGCATATTATAAAAAATAGCTATTAAAGGACCACACATTGGGTATAAGTTTACTTCTTCTGGACATTTAAATGCTTCCAGAAGTGGTTTGAAGATCATCCAGCAGATTTTTCCATACCAGACTGGCTGGTGAGCAGTGGCTAGAGAATGAAACAATATAAGTATTTCAAATTATATAACAATAATACAAGTAAAACAATTTCCAATTTCTGTAGTAATGGTTGCACATTAAAAAGACATCCAAAGAACTGATGAAAATCACAGATTGATGGAAAAATAGAGAGATCCTATAACAGAATGTAATATGTCTCTTTTGTGTACAGTGTGTTCACAGAGATTTGGCAGCTCGAAATGTCCTGTTGTCTCAGGGGAAGATTGTGAAGATCTGTGACTTTGGGTTAGCCAGGGACATTATGCATGACAACAACTATGTGTCCAAAGGAAGTGTAAGTGTCTTTTCTTTTTTGATTTGCTGTAATGTGTTAAAATACATTAAAATTAATTGGCCTACATAAACACTCATTTGGGTGTTGTGTAAGCATCAGTGCATTTTATAAAGTCTTTATCTCTCTCTTTCTCTCCTCTCTCTCTCTCTCTCTCTCTCTCTCTCTCTCTCTCTCTCTCTCTCTCTCTCTCTCTCTCTCTCTCTCTCCTTGTCTTCATACATACCCAGACCTTCCTACCAGTTAAATGGATGGCCCCTGAGAGCATCTTTGATAACCTGTACACCACTCTGAGTGATGTCTGGTCTTATGGCATTTTACTCTGGGAGATCTTTTCTCTGGGTATATTATGAGTTTATATTATTTAATCAATTAATATCCTTTTTAGAACAAATACCTGATTGAGAAACAAATATATATATATTTTGCAGGCGGGACCCCTTATCCTGGCATGGTTGTGGACTCCAGCTTCTATAACAAAATTAAAAGTGGCTACAGGATGGCCAAGCCTGAGCATGCCTCCAGTAATGTGTAGGTTCAGCTTCACGCCATATGATTGTTCTGTTATTCCTGAGTATTGCAAGCTTTCCGGTCTGAATTGTTTGCTTGTCTCAATTTAGTTATGAGCTGATGGTGAAGTGCTGGAACAATGAGCCAGAGAAGAGACCCTCATTCCACAGTCTGAGCGAGAGCATGGCCACTCTGTTGCCATGCGGATACAAGAGGGTAAGGACTAATATGCCAGCTGGTCCTATGTATTGCATTATCTGGGACTTTTATACTCTCAGGCATACATACTTAATCCTTTTCCCACATTTGTTCCACTTTATTTCCCTATCCATAAATTTGGAGCTTGCAATTAGCTGTCTAAACTAGCTTCCTCTTTTCCTGTGGTAATAATACAGTTTGGCAGCGTGAGCACAGAGACTACAGTAGGTGTGTGACTCTCATTAACAGCGATTAGTATGCTAAGTATGCTCTGACTGGCTAACATCCAACAGCACCAAATCTATCAAGAATGTTCGCCTGTTAGTCATAATGACCTTCCTAAACATGCACCACACATGGCACTTCAAAACACACAGTTCCCAGAGTCAAATGTACAGGGGTTAACTAGATTCTGTAATAGCACCTCGGGAAGGGGTGTGGTGGGAAATGCGGTTTTTTATAACTTTTCCAAATCCTCGCAAGACCACAGAGCGGGTGTGTAAACGGAACAGAACGTTTAAATGAGCCATGTTCATAGTAGTGTTTGAGGGGGATATTATGGAGAATATAGGCCACTAAAGATAATTGAATCCCAAGCATTATGAAAGACTGGAGTATATCAGAATGTTGTAATGGATGATATATTTTAGCAATTAGATATTCAAAAGCTCATGTTGAAGTATATAACTGGTAGCATGGTCTAGAGTTTGTGAGTCACCAGTCTTATTACAATATTATACATGGTACAGAATATGAATAAGAATAAAAAGTAGACTGAAAAATATTATAAATTGGTCCAAGGTTGCCTTAATGACGGACAAACTTTCTTTGTTTTTGCTATTTTTTACACTTTCCACACCAGCCATAAATTCCTTATATTATATTTTTTTCCATTGATTTATTTATCCTACATATATAGAATTAAGTTCTGGTTTCATTGAACAGTTGAATTAGAATTTCGAAGTTTAAAATCGATTTGCTGTCTAATGGTATTGGATCTCCCTGTTTTGTGCTGTTTTTGGCCACTAGGTGTCCCTATTGTTTCCTATGTTGCCTTCCCATGTTGCTATCCCTAACCCTACCCTACCCTACCCTACCCTACCCTACCCTATAACTTGAGTAAAGTTTTAGAAAATCAGATATGACTTGTGAGGCTTTATTTTCTAAAATACAAATCAAATTGTACACATCAACACTGCATTAACTAGGATCAACAAAGCGGCCATTTCATCATGTTAGAATAAAACAAAGTTCAAACAAGTTGCTCTTTTTTTCAGTTTGTGTGCTCAGTGTTTAATGTTTGACCCGTCTATATTTCAAGTAGTGTTCTGGCAGTCTGGCTTATTGGTTTGATGTCTTTTGTGATCATTTTCCATGGGTTTATTTTTCTGCATGATTAATTTAACCTGTTGGAACTTAACTTTTAATAATTTGATTTTACACAACCTCTGCATTTTCTTAAAATTTTCCCCCTGTGTCTACATTAAAATATAAAATCTTTCAAGTTCATCTGTGCACTACTTTTGCTCTCTTGAGTCCCGGTCCTGACATATAGTGTGTGTTTGTGTCTACGCAGAGCTATGAGCGTGTAAATAACGACTTCCTGAAGAGCGACCACCCAGCAGTGACCCGCGTGCAATGTGTGCAAAGTGATGAGACCTATTTGGGCGTGGCTTATAAGAACCAGTGCAAGATGAGGGAACGTGAAAGTGGCTTTGAAGAACAGAGACTGAGCTCAGACAGTGGGTACATCATCCCTCTGCCTGACCTTGACCCCCTTTCTGATGAAGAATACACCAAAAGGAATCGTCATAGGTACTTGGCTGTTACACATTGTTGTATAATATATAAAAAAAATTTATTATAAGCTGTAAAAAATGGAACACAAAATACTGTCATGCATTCATTAATAAGAGCACTGTATAGGTAATAGCCAAACTGTTATTCGAAAATATATGTTTTTTTAGTTTATTTTTGTTCTGTAGACACATTTTAGAGATAAACTATGGGAGACTCCCTCAATGACCTCCTTAAAAACACAAAATAAAGAATAAAAAAATCTTACTATTAGTGCCTTCAGAATTAGTGGTTAAAAAAACCCTTGCGATTTACAGCTAGTACAGAAAATTAATTTTAACACCTTCCGACCTATCGGATTCAAGAATTCAACATGCAATTATTTCCAGGCTAATGTTAAGGAATACATGAACTAATGCTCTGTTGTTGCATGGTTTGTAGCTCTCAGACATCTGATGAGAGTGCTATAGAGACAGGATCGAGCAGCTCCACCCTGCCCAAGCGGGAAGGCGAGACTCTGGAGGACATCACACTGCTGGATGAGATGTGTCTGGACTCGGGGGATCTGGTGGAGGACAGCTTCCTGTGATAGAATAACATAGAGATGGATGAGAGGGACACTATTTAGCAAATCACTCAAAAGGAAAGAGGAAGAGGAGAGAAGGGCTGAAATACAAGCATCAAACTTTTCTGAATAGCCCTTTTCTATCTCCCAACCTTTCTCTAGACTCTTGCTCCTCTGTGTCATCCACATGCCAAAAAAAAAACTCTTCACTGCCTGGATGTCCTGTGAAGGTCAGCAATAATTGGAGACAATTCTACTGGCTCAGACGACATTTTGGTAAAGGGCTGTATGTTGTACACAAACTATGAAGAATAAGGAAATAATACAGAATATAAAAATTTTGTATAGGACTTTCTTTTTGTTGGGCATTTTGTTGTCAGAACAATGATTTAAGCAAGAATCCTGTGCGTACTCTTGTATAATCCATAACCAGTTGGTTTACAAATTAGTCAGTCTGGGCTTTTAATGACCACTACACCGGAACAACTGAACTGACTCGACACAGTTTATTTCCATTCACATTAAAATTGCATTCCATTTTCCAGCACATTGCGTTAAAGCACAAACCTTGGACCTAATAATTGTATAGATTCTGTAGCTGATCATACAGTATGTCGCCTGTGACTCAATAAGTACAGCAATTAGAAATTTATTTTTTTTACATATTACTGAGTATAAATGTGTAATATTTTGTGAATATTGGGGAGGGACCGGGAAAGTTTTAATGATCCTAAATGAAGAAAAACGCAATAATGTGGTGATGTTTGTAGGTCACACAATCCTCAGACTAATGCAGCTTTAAACACAAAAACCTACCAAAGCGTGGACCAAAGATTGATTCTGTTCAATGTGTCAAGCAGAAGTATCTCAAGATGCAATATCCCAAGATGTCTACCAGTATTATAATACACAGGAACTGTGTTTATTTCTTTTTTTTTTTTTACCCTGTGGTGGTGATGAACTAATCACTTCAGTGAGAGGACTAACTTTGTGGTAGCTTGATCGGCCTGTAAAAGTCAAATGTTGACAATAAGCTGGAATGTTTTGATGCTGTGTATAAAATAATGGTACTTATTCATCTGTTTGAATACTCTGACTCTAATGACATGGTTGTAACCAAAAGCCTCCTTCACTCCTTTTAGTTTTATTTTAAAGCTTTAGACCTGTTGCATGGTAGTAACATTGTAAAGAGATGGCAGGGGAAAACATCTTGAATATAGTTGTCTGGTGTTTCAAAATGTTTCTATTTCCCACTAATAGTAATGTTTAAATTGTCTTTTATTGTTGGCAGATGATTTTGATTCTTGCTAGACATACATAAACACTTAAAATGAGAAAAAACGATAAGTGAAAATAGGGAAACAAAAGTCTAGTAAGGTTTTCTCTCATGTGTTTTATTGTAGTCTTACAAAATTATATATGGCACCAATTTCACTATATTTAAGATGTCATTCTTTCGCACTGAGAAGGAATTGTAGTGATATATTATTACTAATATGCAAAAGATCTTTATCCTCATGCAATATCAATCTTCTGGTCTGTTTCTAAATGCTGATGCTGGACACTATTGACTATAATACCCTCGTCTTCCACATTTTGCATTTCTTTAAAAAACATTATGTAAACTGAAACACTAACAAATGTCCAGCACCAATGCTTGTAACAGCTAAACCTGAGCTGATTTCCATCTCACTATGTTGTGTGAAAAGCCATCCTGAAACATGGTAGAGAGTCTCTGTGTAGCTAGTTTGATGTTATACATCACTGCACGGATTAAATTAGGTTTTAAATATAGAGTTTATCATCCAGCAATCCACTGCCTCCCTCTCCGTGAGTATCCACTGTGATCTACTCGATAGGGAACAAAGGAAATGTAAAAATAAAAAAAACTGTTGCACTTTTTTAGATCGTTCTTTTGTTCCTTTTTTTCTGTCATTGTATGTTTGTTTCTGAAGATTTTATATGATGAGCAAATGGTTTTCATGAGATTTATTCGGCTATAAAAAATGCCTCCAGTTTCTGTAGACAGCAGACTGAGGTTTGTACAGGAAAAGATGGTAAATAGAAAAGCGGTATGAATTATTCTCCATGGTACAGTATGTGTAATACTAGGTAGTTACTCCCAGTACAAGATGTTATCCTTTTGTCTTATTATGTGCTATGTCTATTTCCATTCAGATGATTTATATTTCAATAAATTAGATTTAATAATGTGATTCGTTTTGCATTTTTTTTTGTGTTTGTTTGTGTTTATACTGTAACAAATGTCCCCACAATGATTAGATCTAAAAGTTTGGACCTGTGGAGACATTCCCTTTTATTATCACATGCTATTCTTTTGGGAAAGTTTTTTTTACTAAAATGTGGAGTGTGGCTGTAGGGATTTGTCATCATTCAGATACAAGAGCATTAGGGAGATCAGGTACTCATGATGGTGAGGGGGTCTGGGGATCATGCAGTATTATAGTTCATCCTAACAGTGTTCAGTGGTGTTAAAGCCAGGCATCTGTGCAGGACACTTAATTTATTTTGCTCAAACCTTAACAAACCATGTCTTTTTGGAGAATACTTAATCTAAAGAGGTATTGTCCTGCTGCAACAGGTTTGGGATTCTTATGAAAGGTAAACATAATGCTGCAGTACAATGCAAAGATCCTACAACTGTGAGCCTCTACTGTTGTGGCAACACTTCAGGGAAGAACGCCTCTTGGTTATGTATGTAACCCTAGTTACCTGAGGGAATGAGACGCTGCGTTGCAGAGGTCTTGAAGAAACACTCCAGAGGACCAAGCCTTAGAGACTGCTATACTCCAGGTCAAGTATAACCTCAAATGGAGCATGGAGACCTGCTTATTCACCTGCTCAAGGTGACTCATGGTCTGAGGCTTGAAATGGAGGAGGATTGTACGCCTGTAGCCTAAAGGGATGTGGGACAACTGAGCGCACCTTGGGGATGTAGCCAGAAAGAGGGGCCACTCAAAAGAGCCTGAAGATCACCGACTGTCCTCAGAGAGCAGATAGCCAGCAAAAACACAGTCTTGACTGTTAGATGCCTTCATGAAGCCTCAGCCAGAGGCTCAAAGGGGGGGTTTAGATAAAGCTTTTAACACAATGGCCAGGTCCCACCCAGGCACTCTAGGTCATACTGGAGGCCTCAGCCTAGATGGAGGGTTGATGGAGCAAACCCTTTGTGAACTGTTCCTGCAGGAACGCGAGCACTAAACTGATCGGGCAGTGGACTGGGTCAAATTGGTGGGGAGCGCACCACACAATGAACAGATGCCATCTTGCGGCATACGACCTCCTCGTGGAGGGAGCTCTGGAATGGGGAGAATGGTCTCTACCACAATGGTGAAGACCCCTACTCAGAGGTATACGTCGCTCTCAGGGAGAGTAGTTCGACTTGGAGGATCTGGTGTGCCAGTCTGTATAAAGGGTAAGCGCAGACCTCCCTGATGGTTAATGTAGGGGACCACCGAGGTGTTGTCCAATGGCATAAACACGTGGTGAACTCTGAGGTGTGGGAGAAATTGCTTTAATGCTAGAAGCACGGCCAGCATCTCTAGGCAATTGATGTGCCACAGGAGATGGGGCCCTTCCCACAGACCTTGGGTGAAGTGGCCACTCATGACCGCTATCCACCCCATGAGAGACCCATTCGTCGCAAGCAATAGACAACGACCGGAAACTCCCAACATGGGGCTCTGAGATAGGAACCCGTGATCTCTCTAAACATCTAAGGGATGTAGGCATTGCCATGTGACCTTGATAGTATGAAAAGGATTGCACTTCCATGGGAACCCATGGATCCTGAGCCTCCACTGAAGGGTTTTAATGTGCAGGAGGCCAAGTGGAATCACTGGACGCTGCTGCCATAAGCGCGAGCAGTCCCTGGAACTGCTCGACAATAAGTGACTGCCCTTCTCTGACCTTCCTTGCTCTCTTGATTCCCGGTCCTGACATTCCCTGTCTTCGCAGAGCTACAAGTGTGTAAATAAGAACTACCTGAAGAGCGACCACCCAGTGTGTGCAAAGTGAGAAAACCCATTTGGGCATGGCTTATAAGATCCAGTGCAAGATGAGGGAATGTAAAAGTGGCTTTGAAAAACAGAGACTGAGCTCAGACAGTGGGTACATCATCCCTCTGCCTGACCTTGACCCCCTTTGAAGAATACACCAAAAGGAATCGTCATAGGTACTTGGCTGTTACACATTGTTATATAATATATAGAAAATGTATTATAAGCTGTAAAAATGGAACACAATTCTTGTCATGCATTCATTAATAAGAGCAATGTATAGATAATAACGGAACTGTTATTCAAAAATATAGGTTTTTAGTAGATTTCTATACGGTAGACACATTTTATAGATAAACTAAATGATCAATTATCTATATCATTTAAATAGTTCAACTGAACACTTAAAATAAGAAAAAAAATGCAAAAAAAAAAAAAAAAGTCTAGTAAGGTTTTCTCTCATGTGTTTTTATTATAATCTTGCAAAATTTTATTTGGCACCAATTTTACTATATTTAAGATGTCATTCTTTCGCACTGAGAAGGAATTGTAGTGATATATTATTACTAATATGCAAAAGATCTTTATCCTCATGCAATATCAACCTTCTGGTCTGTTTCTAAATGCTGATGCTGGACACTATTGACTATAATACCCTCGTCCTCCACATTTTGCATTTCTTTAAAAAACATTATGTAAACTGAAACACTAACAAATGTCCAGCACCAATGCTTGTAACAGCTAAACCTGAGCTGATTTCCATCTCACTATGTTGTGTGAAAAGCCATCTTCAAACATGGTAGAGAGTCTCTGTGTAGCTAGTTTGATGTTATACATCACTGCACGGTTCAAATTAGGTTTTAAATATAGAGTTTATCATCCAGCAATCCACTGCCTCCCTCTCCGTGTGTATCCACTGTGATCTACTTGATAGGGCATGAAGGAAATGAAAAAAAATAAATAAATGTTGCACTTTTTTAGATCTTTTTTTTTTTTTTTTAGGTAAATATAATGCTACAATGCAAAGATCCTACAACTGTGAGCCTCTACTCTACTTTTACAAACCCAGTAAACACAATTCAACAATTCTCATTTCACTGCAGTTACAGCTGTACCACCCACATACAACATCTCAGCAGAAGCGAGAAGCGTCAATATTAAAATCATTAAATAGCTTTAGGTTTTTTGTGCATTTTTTTGCATTTTTTTCTGTGCATTTTTTCTGCGCATTACGGTTTTACAGAGGATTTGAAATTAAGGCAAATTGTGTGTTTTCCTGCAAAAATCTACATTAAAGGAAACACAAAAAAATTATCATTTGGTTCATGAAAAAAACTAATGTTTTGGCTGAGCCTTCCACACAATGTCCAGCTTTTCTTGAAAAGTCTGTCTCATAAATGTCTTGTAAGTGTATCTGTGCCAAAACCATCCGATCAAAGGATGGCCTCAGTGCTGTCAACTAAAAATCTGTTTTTTAAGGGACAGTTTCAAGCAACATGGAGTTTACACTAAAAGAGCCTGCAGGTGCTGACTCTGAGGGCCTTGTATGGCAGATAGATAGACACAGACATGATGTAACAACATCGTATTGCTCCACTTAAGAGAAACGCTATGAAATTATGAAAATAGTGAATAGTTGAAAACATATTGACTGAAAAAAATATTAAAACGTAACTCTGTGATTTTATTATTATTATTATTATTATTATTATTATTATTATTATTATTATTATTATGGTGTTTGTCTAGATTAGCCCCACTTAGTACATTTAGCTTGTGCTATTTGCACTCCATCACTAGAGGGCGACACACACTGTCAATTTTACAGGTGTTCTTCATTCTAAGAGCTCTCGTAAGTGTGCGCTATGTCTGTAATACAGTCAGTTTGGAAAGTGTGCTTATTAAGAAGAACTAAACCTACTGTAACTGCATTTTTTTTTTTTTTTTTTTTTAAATCCCTGTGTATGTCTGACACCGGTTTTTGTTTCTCTTGAGTTTATGGTTATAGCTGTGACTGATAAAGCATTTTCATTTTTATTTGAAGTGAACTGTGTTTTATAAAAAAAAATAAAAAATAAATTTTTTTTAAAGGTTCCAGGCATTGCCTTGTAGCAAAATGAAAAAAGGAACTTGCTGATCAAGTGTTTAGGCAAATAGCATTCATGTGTGTGTGTGTGTGTGTGTGTGTGTCATGGGGGCAGAAGGAGGGTGCAACTGAGGGTGTGGGGGTGGTATGCAAAACAATGAGCTGTAGCCAAGGCACTGTGGTGTCTGTCAAACCTTCATGAAAATGAGAGACAGTTAAAGTGCAACTCATGACAGGTAGCTAAGCTTAGTGCAAAAGTGAGACAGAAGAGAATCATGTAGAGGCATGCACATGTGTCTGGGGTTGTACGGATGTGTATTCGTATGGCCAGCGAAGCTCAAGGCAAATTATTCATAAATAATGTGCTGTGACACAAAACGTTTCCCTCAGTAACTGTGCATTGACTCAGAACACAAAGGTATCCTGTATTTCATTTTTTTCATCCAGAAAGTTCACTTTTTCCCTTTTTCCAGTTGTAGGCCGCACTGCTTAAGAGCCGTTGCTAAAGAACTAAGTGCAAAAAGAGCCCGTAAATGGCAACTGTTTATCTGAAGTAGTTTTCTGCCTGCGTACATGCCTGTGTAAGTCTGCGGGATGGGAAACATCACCTATATATCCCACAGTTAATATTGAACCAGCCTTTGTCAGTGTTGTCTGTGATACTTAATCGTGACAGCTCTATATTCAGTTTCTCACCACACTGTCAGATCTGTTACTCAAAGTGTCACTCAAAACACTTAGTGCCTGAGGTCTAACCAACCCAGTAAACATCAAGGGACTTATATTGTCATGGAAATCAATCAAAACAGGCCGATAGAAAAACAAACAGAAGGAAAGATGGAGCAACAAAAATGAATGCAGTCAAAACTATTAAGTATTTCCAATTATAAGATTACACTAAACTAAATGTAAAATTGTTTTTATACATTTAACATATTTAACAAATCTTTACTTGTGTATGTACTGTAAAAGCAAAAGTTTAAAAGTATTTTAAAACGATATACCTGAAATTACATTACACCTGCGCATAAGTAAGTGTCATTTGTGCTTTGCAGTTTCAGATTATCAGCAAATTAATCACAGTATATAGACAAACGTTTGTGGGCACCTGACTATAAGATTTTTATGATGTTTTTGAACATCCAATTTCACATTTAGTCCCTATTTGTTGTTATAATAACCTCCACTCTTTTTGGAAGATATTCCATTATATTCCAGAAGACAAGGGTTCTTAGCGTTCCAATTCAGCTCTATAGCAGGCCACTCAAGGTCTTCCACTCCAACCCATGTAAAGCATATCTTCATGAAGCTGGCTTTGTGCACATTGTTATCCAAAGACATCTGACAATTATGTGCCTTTAAGCTATGGCTGGAAAAATCAGGCATCCCAATAATTTGGTTTATACAGTTTAGATTCCAACAGACATTATGTTTTTCCTATGAATGTCATTGTTCAAAACATTTCTGTCAAATAAATGCAAACATCATTATATTTTGGATTTATTGATACACTGAAACCTCTGTCTTACCAGAAATAATGAATCTGCAATAGATGAAGAATCCCAAGTATTCTTACTTCTATATAAGCTGAAGGCTCATTGCTGTCGAGTGCAGACTTAATCACATGTCCATGTAAGCTATGTACCAAATGACATACTTGGCCTCTAGGTCTACGAACCCAGCTGCGGTTCAATTTCTAATTTTAAAGCTTTAAATCAAAGCTAAGAAGTGTCATTTTGTGTTCTTACTGTGTATGAAGCAAAGTGTACTCTTACCAAAGACTCTGAGTACTTTTAAGGGACAACTGCATCAAATGGGTCATGAAAATTAGATAATGATAAAGTCCAAAGAGTTTCTAAATAAAGTTTTCCTTACATTACTGAAAAGGCATTGCAAATGAAGTTTCAGTGCTTGTTTTATATCATTATTTCCTCTCTTATTTGTGCAACATGACCATCTGTGATAACATCAACAAAACGTGAAGAACTGGCAAAATTTAGGGTGCCACTTGGGACTTCTGACTCACCCCGAGACCCCTAGAACTAATATGTTGAGAGTGACTAGTTGGTGCAGCTTAATGATAAGGAAATCTAAGAGAAGAATCTGAACTCTATTTGTTGGGCAGTTGGCATGATCAATTTCCAGGATCTTGATGCTAGATATCTGACCACGGGTAGCACAAATATGACCTGAACCTTATGAGGCTGTCAACACATCAGCACACTCCAACCACACCTGTATCGTCTAGCCAGTGTTAAATTAAAGATTGCATCCATTTAGCCTGTGAAATAAAGGGATATACATAACACATGTGAGCTGATATTGCTGGGCTTCTAGGTATCACACAATGGCTAAGATATTGATGTGTTAACAAAAAGTTTTCCTCTGATGTCTTTTAACAGTAAACCATGCAGATCTCCCAAGTCCCTAGAGAGCGATGAAGTGAAACCCAACCATAGATTATTTTGTTTTATTGGCGCTAACAAGGAGATCAAATCCCATTTATGATGCATTTGGATTGCAGAAGCATAATGGGGCCTAATCAGATTAGTTACCTCTCAGCCTTGTTCGATATGAAATTCTCTCTTTCAGGTGTAACTCGACTCCGTGGTTTCACATGAGTCTCTCTTTCTCTCTCTCTCTCTCTCTCTCTCTCTCTCTCTCTCTCTCTCTCTCTCTCTTGATCTCTCTATCCACTCAGCAGGGAGAGTATTGTTTTGAGAGTTTGGGCAGCTTCGTTGAGCAAAATAGGCCTCTTTACTCCTGCCCACAGCTTGACTCTAATTACCCACGTGGACTGATGTTGTTTCTACAGAGTCTCGAGGCCAGATTAAAACCCCTGAGTTGTAAGCGATACCTCCAATTGATTTATCACTTGGACAAAAACATATTGAAAAACACAATGCATTGTTGTGCCAAGACAAACCACTCTTTTCTCTACATCGATTATGTTGCAGCCCTCAACTGCTGAGACATTATATCCTCCATTACTCAATAACACTCAGACTTGCCTGAGTGCACCCATTGGGGTACTTGTTTCAAGGCCTATGTTTAAAGACAACCTTAAACACAATATATATAGTGACCACAATCCATCCATCACAGTTGGTTTTGCAAATAAACATTAAACAATGTGTAAAAATGTAGAAACTTAGCTACAGTAATATGGTCTTTCTTAGTTTAATAGTTGTATGGTCAAGTGTCTTTACTAATATTTAAATATAAGAGACATTTATTTAAGAAATGTTCTATAAGGCGTATATACACCATAGAACAATCCGACTGTCAGGTTAAGTGAACACTCTCATCACTTGAGCACTTTATATTTATTACAAAAAGTCCTTTTACATTCACGCCACTTGTCTACTAAGCCAAACAATGTGAACATTATCATTTACAGTGTTTGTTTTTTAGTTTATCATTTACAATGTTTACATTTGCAATAAACCTTTTGTACCTGCGAACTGGGGTGAAACATTTCTCATTTCATATTCTTGTGTCTATTGTGGTATCTATGTGTATTGTTTTCGATACTGCCTGGTTTGCTGTCTATTGTGCTGTTTTTGAGTTGTCTATTCGTTACCTGTCCTGACTGCTGATTGTTTTATGTTACAACTGCACATTGGAGCTTTTGGGGAAACGCAATTTTGATCTGCTTTGCACCCTGTAATAAACAGCCAGTTCTCAAACAGGAAACTGTTTGAAAACAGGAAAAAGGGGCAAGTGTAAGGATCTGTTTGACTTTGACAATGGACAATTTGTGATGGCTAGTGGTCAGAGCAACGCCAAAACAGCAGGTCTTGTGGGATGTTCCTAGTATGTTGCAGCTAGTACCTATAAAAAATGGGCAACCTAAGGCTTGATTCGCATGATGAGTGGTTTATCTGTCTGGTTAAATGTGCCTACAATGGGAACATGAGTATAAGTATATGTATATATACTATAATATTTATTTATACATAAAAAGGAACAACTGATTTCACAAAATGGAGTTGAGTAATAGATATCTGACTTTGAAATGTAGTTAAAGTTAAAATAAAAGTCTCCCCAAATAGATATGTGAAAAAGTTACTAAAGTAAAGTAATGCATTTCATTTACTTTGTTTCTGAGCACCACTGACTGGGTGTGTGTATTTCACCTACCTGGGAAATAAATGGCACTATTAGAAGACAGCAAGAGGAAATGTGATTCTCTTAGTTATTTCCTGCTACCACTCACCTAAACACTGCTGTAGACCAAATACACCAATTAATGGCATGACCTGGCCTCCAAATGATCCCTATCTCAATCCAAATCTGTGTCTTATGCTGGACTTAAAATGGCTTAAACAATCTACTGCTAACATTTTAATACCAGATACCACAGACAACATTTAAAGGTCTTGAAACATCCATGTTTTCTCAGGTCAGAGCTGAAAACATAAGACAGTACTCAATTGTCTTGGAAGGTAGTTAGGTAGCAGAGACAAGTAATTTATGTACTGTTGGTCTTATGACTCAGTTCAACAGTTTGCACTTTGTCATGTGGAGATGCGCTTGGGGTAAAGTACAGTACCCGAATTAAATGTGCTCTCTCTCTCTCACTCTTTGACACACACATTTAAAAATGGAAAAGACACAGCAGATAAGTTTTCAGTTAAAAAACACTGCATGCACTAATTCCAGGCTGGAACAATTTCAATTTGTCCTGAGATTCTTTTCTGCCCAGCCCATCGGTTGCTGTAGCCTACCTGTCAGCTCAAACCATGCCACCTATTATTCTCTGACCTTTTTGTTTATTATTTCTGCCAACTAGATGGTTTTAGTTTTCTGCTTTCAGTGTAAACTCTGGAGAATGATGTGTAAAAATCTTAAGAGAACAACAGAAATACTCGAAGCAGCCCATCTGGGACCAATAAACATGCCATGGGCAACATCACAGAAATTTTTCTCGTTCTGATGTTTGCTGTGAACATTAGTTTGAGATCTTTGCCTGTTGATTTTTGCTTGATTGTTATAATTTGCTGTTGCAACATGTTTGGATTATTGGACAACTGCACAACAGTGTGAAGCTATAAAAAATTGGCTGGAGTATTATAATAATAGTAGCTTTTTTTGGGGTTTTTTTTTTTTTTTTTTTTTTGCAAAGGAAGATCTCCAGGACAGAAGGCTTTAGAGTTAAGACAACAAGCTTGTCTTATTCGCTTTGAAAGAAGACAAACTTTCAAGGATGATTTTATAGCTGCAATACGCTAGATAATATTCATGTATATTAAATTTATTTTTTAATGAACAATGATGAAATAATAATGTCCAATAATTAATTCAAAAAGTTGCAATCATTGGCAAATTGCTACTGAAGGTTTAAGAACTTATACTGATTTATATGGATTCTCTTCTTGCATGTGTTTTTGAAACATTTTACTCATTGTACTTGTATGGTTCGTTGCCCCTTTTACAAAAATATTTACAATTCCACATTTAATTTAAATATGTTCTTTATAAATTTATAGCATCTTCTGTTACGTCTTTATACAGACCACAGGTGTCTTCTTTAGCAACAGAAATCTCTTTTCAGATGTTTCCCTTTTAACCCACCACAAAAAAGTGAAATTCAGGAATGTTAGAAAGGCTTAAAATTTTTTTAGATAAATAAATCATGCCCTACCATGCACAATTAGTTTTTTATATTGAAAGATGGAGTGGAGCTGACAATGTAGGAGAGCCCGGGTCTGCTGACAAGGTTGGATATTCAGGTAGCACAGGTTTTTCTACTATTCTGAGCCACCTTTGTTTAACTTTGACCGTTGTTGGATGTCCAGATACACCCCTAAAGTTTACAAAAAGAAGTTCAAAGTTCATCTTTCTGCCTATAGGGTTAAATATTTTCCTATCACCAGCTGACCCTGAGGTGACAAGCTCATTATCTGTTCATCAGTAGCACACAATGTGGCACATTTTCCCCCACCATGTCAATCTAGATTCAAGTCACGAAAACTGCAACGATTTCTGTCACCAACGAAATGCCACAAATTAAATTTAATTGCCTTTACCGGGAGTTTTACAATCAGTATGGTATCATTATTTTAAAAAGAGTATAATAGCTTATTTGTACGATGACTGACTCAATCACGTTTTTGTCATTGCTATTCATTTTTTTTTCTTCTTGCTTTATTGTTCTTTCAATGGATAGATTATATCTAGTAGGTTGTGTGTTACTTATAATCATATACTCCAGTACTCATGTTAGTTCTTATTCTCCAGTATTCTGTATTGTTGAAAGATTTATGATCACTCTCTTGATGTCACCCAAATGAGGATGGGTTCCCCTTTTGAGTCTGGTTCCTCTCAAGGTTTCTTCCGCATGACATCTAAGGGAGTTTTTGCTTGCCACAGTCGCCACATCAGGAATAAATACACACCATTCACCTTAACTGTTGATTTCTGTAAAGCTGCTTTGAGACAATGTCTGTTGTGAAAAGCGCTATAGAAATAAACTTGACTTGTGTAACGCATGTGTAAAGAAATATGCTTGCCATAAAAGGTTGTATTGTATTATATTGTATTTGCCTGTAATTAAGTTTTCCAGTGGAAAAGATAACAATTGCACACCCAATAAAAATGTAAAACAAGGTTATTAACAACTGCACAATACTATGCTAAATGGCAAATGTTAAAATGGCAGGATTTATTTCAGCTGCTATTCAGCTGCTCGGTAGCTCAATCCCTTAGTAGAGCATTAAAACATCTTTTAGTTCACTGATCCTAAAAGTATTTCTTTTAAAAGGTACTGCATTTTGTTGCACTCTGGAAAAAATTGCGAAACTCTTCCACCTCCGTTATCACCACTACCACCACAACCACTAATGCCCTCCCCATAGGGGTGCTGTATGTGTGTGGGTGTGTATGAATATCATGTGAGCACAAATTCTGGCTATAGCCTGAAGATGCTAGTCTGTTGCCCCTTGTGAGCAAGCGGGGAAAGGATGTAACGTTGTAAATGTGTGTCTAAGAGAAAAGAGAGAGAATATTTTATTCTGTTTCATTTTACGTATTTCATGCAATATCCTTCACAGCGAGTAGACAGCTTTGAAATAGGTCCATTGTAAGGACGTGCATTTAGTGTCATTTGCAAAGTGGTTCATCATTATTTGGTTTTAAAATTCATTATGAAGAAAAGGGAAAAAAGCCTTGCTCACTTAATTTTTTTCTTGGTCTGTGAAGATACAGAGCAAATTCCAACAACGCTGAACACAAGGCAGTAGCATTCACACTGGAATGGATACCAGTTCAGCACAGGACATCATTGCCACACACACACACACACACACACACACACACACACACACAACTTTGCATAGCCAGTTCTCCAACTTGCAGAGTTATGGAAAGTAAGAAACCAGAGAACCCAGAGGTTCTTTACACATACACATGAAAAACATGTGAAACTCTGCACAGAAACTAACCCGAGTTCAGGATCGAACCTAGGACCCTAAAGCATAATGTCCACCTGCACCACCATCCCACCCAGAACAAAGCCTGTTCTATAATAAAACTTCAGTATTTTATCTGTTCTTAGTCCAGGGTATAACCCAGGACTCTTTAAGTATCTACGTTGCAGGCTCTGCATATCTCCTTATTAAATCTATTTACTGATTTGATTTCCTCATCATGATAGAAAGCACAATTCATTGATGCAGATATACATATGACATCATGATTTTACCATAAAAGATCCGTAGTGGCGAAAAAGTGGGCACATACAACAAATACAAACGGAAAAACTCAAAGTTGTACGCGCGAAAAATCTTTTAACCTGCCATCCTACTGAAAACAGGCATGGGAGCTTTGTTACATAGTCCTGGCTCCCGAATTCATGATTCTCTGCCAAGCACAGATCAGATTTAGCACTATACAATTTCACAGTTTAGACCTGTGAAGTTTTTTGAACCTCCATTCGCATACACGCTTGCATTTCTACCATCCAGCCAGGATAAAGATCAGAAGAGATGAATCAGTATGTTTTGGCTACTAGGTGCTTGCTTTCATCCCTTCAGATTCTGCTTTACCTCATCCTCCACACACAAAGATTACTTTTTTGCTTTTATTTTCTTTTTTTTTTTTACAAAGAAGATACTCTGCTGTGGCTTCAATAGTGGTGGTTACATTTATGGCATTTGGCACTCTTATCCAGAGTAACTTACAATTATCTTATTTATACATCTGAGCAGCGGTGTTGTTAAGGGCTTTGTTCAGGGGCCAAGGAGTGGGCGCTTGGTGAGGCTGGGATTGGAACTAATGACCATACCATTAAGCAGGACTTATTCATTTAAGTCCTGTCAAATTAAACAAATCCTGGGGTGAACACTGTTCCACAAATTGCCAAGTTCTAGTGGTGATATCAAAATGGCTTCAAACATCTTTATATGCTGGTTAGATTTGTAATGTTTAGATTTGTAGAGTCTGTAGTGCTTGCAGGCATTTCATAACCATGCCAGGCTGCATGTTGTAAGGCTGTATTCACCACACATACTGTTCAAACCTGCTCTTAAGTTTCATTGTTTTTACATTTAAATTCACATTTCTTTGGCAAATGTCGAAGTCACAGTGACAGTTTTACAGCCGTCAAATGGTTTTACCCAGAGTGGTACATGAGAACTGTTCATGGCATCATTGTGGAAACAGGGGTTTTTAACATGCTCGAAAGGAAACACAATTAACGGAAATAGCAATTGTGCTATCATTCTTTTTAAATCACATCCAGTCCCATGTGGTGGTGAGTGCAATTTTGCCTCTGGATTACTACACTCTTCTTTGTTTCTGGTTTTTTTTTTTTTTTTTGTTCCATTTCTCATTACTGTTACCACAGAGGGCATACATTTGTATAGGAAAATATTGCACACATGTATGTGTGACTTTGGTTGCAGCCTCGCATCTAAATTGCAACTCTATCTGGTTAAAGAAATCTGTAATCTTATTTCTGAGTTCACAGGCAATTCTGTGGTATCCTAACATAATATTGGTATATATTTCTGTAACATTTACAATTGTTTTTCTCTTGGGGCAGCAAGACAATAAGATAAGCAGGTTCAAAGTTACAGATCGAATGACAAGCTCAGATCTCAAGAAAATGTGTATCAAGTCAAGTCAAGTTTATTTCTATAGCGCTTTTCACAACTGACACAGCTTTACAGAATTTACAGTTAAGGTGAGCGATGTGAATTTATCCCTGATGAGCAGCCATGGCGACTGTGGCAAGGAAAAACTCCCTTAGATGTTATGAGGAAGAAACCTTGAGAGGAACCAGACTAAAAAGCGGAACCCATCCTCATTTAGGTGATATTAAGAGTGTGATTATAGTCTTTAAACAATACAGAACACTGGAGAAAAAAAACTAGCATGAGCACTGGAATGTAAGATTATGAGTACTGTTCTTTCTACAGTCTTTTACAGTCATTTGAGATTATGGAACCAGGAGCTACTGAGCAACTCATAAAATAAAATAGCTCAACATTTGCGATCATCATAGATTAAACACCAGTTTCTCCATCCCACTCAAAGAGGTCCAATGTCAAAACTCCACATGAAGTGGGATCCAAATGGCACTGATACGTCCCTAGATGGTTCGGGATGTTTGCAGCTTAGGCATCTACTTTTTTTTAAAAGGTCCATAATCTTCATGAGGTGGGACGTGACTGGAGCTGGCGCAACCTCAGGAAGCAGTGGAGAGGAATTAGCGTAGCTGCTGTTCATGATATTAACAAGCACAAGTTGATAATGTGCATGTGAACAGATTTACTAAAGTAGAATTTTATGATGTGTGATGTGTGTTATGTGTAGGACTTGCTAAAAAGATACGTCTTTAAATCTGTACTTAAACTGGGAGAGTGTGTCTGAGCCCCGAACACTGTTAGTAAGACTATTCCAAAGTTTAGGAGCTAAATGTGAGGATGCTCTACCACCTTTAGGGGAATTTGCTATTCTAGCAACTAGATACATGGGAGCCAAACCATTTAGGGTTTTGTAAGTAAGTAGCAGTAGTTTGTAGTCGATTCGAAACTTAACAGGTAGCCAGTGTAGGTATGATAAGATTGGGGTCATCTGGTCATATTTTTTTACTTTGTGAGAACTCTGGGTGCTGCATTCTGGACTAACTGTAGCTTGTTAATTAATTATGAAGGGCAGCCACGTAGTAATGCATTACAATAGTGCAGTCTGGAGGTCATGAATGCATGGACGAGCATCAGATATAGACAACATATTTCTTAGCTTATCAATATTTCTAAAAGGTATTTTCTAGGTATTTCTAAATATTATTTAGTAGGTATAAAGGTGTGGGATGTATGAAGCTTTACTTTGACCAAACAAATATGTAAATATACAGACATTAAAAATTATTTAAATTTAAAAGTCCTTACTTAGCACAAAAAACAGCTTCACCCTTCATTTTCAATAGCGTTTTTCTACCTGCACAACCAAGTGTAATTTCAGGGTAGAGTTTCTATCCATTCAGATTCAGCCATCACAAAAGGAACTGCCATAAGCCCTTTACCATAATGAACACTTTAGGTGCCTGGAGGTTTAAATCGATGTTGTCTGAAGGTTGGTACTTTACAAACCAGATTTAAATTTCTACCAGGCGTCCATTAATGTCAGCATTTTCGCATCCTTTGATTGGATGGTCAGAAAGCTCACTAGTCAGAGCTCGCAACCCACATCTAAATGAGGACATCATGAGGAAAGGTCAGCCAAAACAGTCCAGAACATTTGTTAAGCTTTCTCATGAACCGTATATACTATAGCATTATCTTTTCTGTAGAATTTGGACAGAAACACACAATTTGCCTTAATTTCAAATCCCCAGGAAAACTAAAATGCACTAAAAAAAAGCACAAAAAAAACCCTGAGGTTATTTGTTGAGGTTAATATTGATGCTTCTGCTAGAGATGCTATATGCAGGCGGTGCAGCTATGGCTGCAGTGAAAGGAGACCTGTTGAATTGTGTTAATTGGATTTCAAGCTTTAGTAATGGCATTCCATCCCAGAGCAGTTGAATAGGATTTAGGCGCGGTCATTGGGCAGGCCATTCCATGATAGATAATACTCCAGCCAACTGTTTGCTCTCTAAATAAGACTTACAGGATATATACTTTCCTCATTGTCTTGCTTCATGGTGAAGTGTGTTCCAATTACCTACAGTCCAGACAAAAATGCATGGTGCTGTTTTTGCCTAAGGTGAATAAATACTATAAAATGATTTAGTTTGTTGTATATAAACAAAAGGAACGTCCACATGTCCCTCAAAAACAATACAAGACTTAGTGTTTGGTGCGCAGACATTTTAACAGGCACTATATATAATACAATTATAATCTCCTCTCTTCATTATTTTTTATTTTATTTCAAATAGTTGTATTAACTATATCCAGTGCCTGTGTATTGGCTTTCTTTTCTCCTATTAACAGCTCTATGATCTCCATGTTGGTTTATCCTTTTTAACAATATATGCAATCTTTACATGTGGATGTGTAGAGTACAACCAGAGCTATTTAATGTTTTAACAATCAATCTAACACTTGGGTAACAGAAAACACCTGTCAGTCACATGTTAAAACATTTATGACCAAATGTGTGGGTCCTGTTTAACCCATCCAGGTTGTAAATATAAGGAAATGAAAGAAATTCTGAGGAATTGGCTTTTATTCATTTGAGCTCAAGCACCTTTGTTTTCAGCTTATATCAGAAACAATAAAATCACCCTTGTCTTTCCTGAGATATACAGGATAATGAATGTTCATTAACTCATCTTTATTAAGTGCTTTTTCTTGGTCTGGGTCTCAGTAAATCCGGAAACTATTATAAAAATAATTGATTAAAAGAATCAAGAAATGATGTACACACTCATTCACACACTCATTTACACCTTGGAGTAATTTAGATCCACCAATTTACTGGGAGGTGGGAGTAAACCCATGCAGATACAAAGACAGCATGTACACAAACAGTAACCCGATCTCAGGATTGAATCAAGAGCTTGGAGCTATTAGGCGATAGTGCTACCCCATAACGCCAGTATGGTGCCCCATGATGTAATTACTTATATTGTGCAACCCAACAGCTAGGTTAGTGTCTGTTCAGTCTCAGGAACACTAAGACACTCATCAATATATCACTACTTCTCCAATTCCTCTTTTCTTTATCACCTGTTCCTATAGAGGCGCATCTAAATAAATTAGAATATCATTAAAAAGTTTATTTTTTTTTTTGTAATTCAATACAAAAAGTGAAAGTCGTATATTATTTAGATTCATCACACACAGACTAATACATTTCAAGTGTTTATTTCTTTACATTTTTATGAATTTGGCTCACAATTAACAAAAAACCATCAATCTCAAAAAATTTGAATACTTCATGAGACCAATCAATAAACATTTTTAGTGATCTGTTGGCCTTCTGTAAATGTTCATTTACTGTATATGTACTCAACACTTGTTCAGGGCTCATTTTGCTTTAATTACTGCCTTAATTCGGCTTGTCATGGAGGTGAATAGTCTGTGGCATTGCTGAGGATGTATGAAAGCCCAGGTTTCTTTGACAGTAGCCTTCAGCTCATTTTTTGGTCTCTGGTTTCTCATTTTCTTCTTTATAATATCCCATAGATTTTCTTTGGGGTTCAGCTTTGGTGAGTTTGCTGGCCAGTCACCCCACCAACACCATGGTCATTTAACCAATTTTTGGTGCTTTTGACAGTGTGGGCAGGTGCCAAATCCTGCTGAAAAATGAAATCAGCATCTCCATAAAGCTGGTCAGCAGAGGGAGAAGTGCTCTAAAACTTCCTGGTAAATGGCTGTGCTGACCTTGGACTTGATAAACCAAAGTGGACCAACACCAGCAGATGACATGAGTTCCCAAACCACCACTGACTGTGCAAACTTTACACTGGACCTCAAGCAACTTGGATTCTGTACCTCTCCTTATTTTCTCCCAGACTTTGGGACATTGATTTTCAAATTAAAAGCAAAATTATCTTTCCTTTCATCTGAAAAGACAACTTTGGCCCGCTGAGCAACAGTCCAGTGCTTTTTGTCTTGTTCCCAGGTAGGACACCTCTGACGATTTCTCTGGTTCACGAGCGGCTTGACACAAGGAATGCGTCAGTTGTAGCCCATGAATACGTCTATGTGTGGTGGCTCTTGAAGCACTGACTCCAGCTGCAGTCCACTCTTTTCCACAAATTCTTGAATGGGCTTTGTTTCGAACTGTGAACAACCAGCTACTTTAGCTATGATCTTTTGTGTTTTTTTCCCCTTCTTGTGCACTGTGTCAATGATCGTCTTCTGGACAACTGTCAAGTCAGCAGTCTTCCCCCATGATTGTGAACCAGACTGAGACACCATTTAAAGGCTCAGGAAACGTTTGCAGGTGTTTGGATTTAATCAGCTAATTAGAGTGAGACACCACGAGTCTCCAATATTGAACTTTTTCTGTCAATCTGTATCTCTATCAAGGTTATTATAGTTAGAAAAAAATTATAATGAAAACAAAAACAGTTAAAAAAGAAAAATTGACTGTTAACTGAAATAAAAACAAAAATCTGAGTCACTATAATCTTCACCTGCAATATAAACAGAAACTTAATAGGATTTCAGAGAATAAAACTTTGGTTTTCCTTTATGTTTTGTTTTAATTATTCATTAAATAATGAATATTGAATTCTTTTGGATGCTTGTATATGGGAAAAATCTTTCAAATTTGCATGAAGTAAAATGGCAATGTTTTCAGTATCAGACAGTGCTATGACATTAAACTGTACATGTTTTAGTACTGCATGTTTTATAGTGTTTGTGAGATTTAATGTCAAAACAGCGCAATTTAACATTCAGGTATTTTGTAGCATCTTACATATTATTTTATTAATTTTTTTAAATAACTTTTTAACTTTACATTTTAACTTTACTTTTATTTTGACAAATGCACATCCACATATATCAAGGTTACCATATCTTACCATATCTTTGATATGAAAATATGAAATGATTCTTAAATAAATAAAAACAAAATGATTCTGATTTTTTTTTTAATAAAAAAAAAAGGTCAAAACTTCAATAAAACTTAAACCAATATTCAAAGTGAAATAAAATAAATAAATAAACAATAAATAAATAAATAAATAAATAAATAAATAAATAAATAAATTAGAAATATTTTTAAATTACCATGATGTGCTAAAATATTCCTTTCTCTTTTTTTCATATAGATTTAAACCAGGAGTAAGCATAATCTGTAGAGGAAGTTCACCTTGTCCTGGAAACTTTAGAAAATGAAAAAACATGGCATAATTCATAATGCCAAATGCCAATATGCAAAATATAACCCTTTTCCTGAACCTGATGCCCTGTGGAACTTTACCTTTGTCATTTATCTAATGTGACTGAGTAAACATGCTAACTATGTTTCAAAACAATTATATCGCTTTCAAACAAGATACAAAAGCCAGCTAATTATATTTGAATTTATTTTTTTTCAGGTTTTGTTTTTTAATTTTGTTACATTGCAGATCAGAATGGTTCTCTGGATACATTATTGCGATGTACTATTGTACTATAAAGCTTAGACGTTCCCAAGTTTTCTGAAGAAAAAAAAAAAAGATTTTACTACAATAGAGAATTATGATGTCAAAAAACAAACACTAGTTATGTATTTGTGATAAACTGCTATTTGCAATTAACTTGGGCTCTTTCCCAAAAGCAGTGCTGCCAGGTTCAGATGCTACAAATTAGAAATGCGCTCTTTTGTTAGTATGGTTCTCATAAAAAAGTCTGGAAAAAAAGAAAAATACATCTACTGTATGTATTTTGATGCCCTAACATTTCTGGGATAGTTTCAAGTCTTTTCATGTCCTTTTTGAGATGTAGTTGAGGTAGGAATTTTGCTGAAAGCTGCCCACGAATGTTTGCGAGTTTTCCTTTACAGAAGCTCAACATGAGAGTAAAACATGCCTGCTATCTACTCAAAAGTGGGGTCAAAGCTGTTTAAATATATGTGGGATGGAAGCTTAACCTTTTAACTAGCCTTTTTGATAGACTTTACCAAGAGCAAGGCTTCAGTTGCAAAATGGCAATAGCAAAACACTCATGCTGACAAAAAAATATATATATTTGTATAACTAGTTTTTCTGCCTTATAACTGAAAAGCCATCCAGGGTTACTATGTGATCAAAGAACTTACTTTAGCTGCCTCTGGCCCTAGTAGAAGTAATATTTGTTTAAGAAAACTTTGCAGATGAAGCACTTTGTACACAGGTTGATGATTTTGAAAAAGAAGTCAGTGAAAGGAATTCAGACCTTTTGGAGCAAAAGTCACTATACTGATGAACTTATATTGTCCTACTATATATATATATATATATATATGTGTGTGTGTGTGTGTGTGTGTGTGTGTGTGTGTGTGTGTGTGTGTGTGTGTGTGTGTGTGTGTGCGTAAACCTTGTCCCAGTTTAGTTTTGAATGCCCCTTGGCTTTCTTGATGTTGTTTGTTTAACAACCTCTGCTTCTGTAAAATAAAAAACTCTGGGGCCTTCCTGGGACAAGTGTCCAATGTGGCACTTTATTTGCACACGGGGGGATATTATTCAAAGATTTCTGACATTTCTGAAGACTGTACCAAAACCAAGTAAAGGGACACTAAAACTGATCCAACCTTATGGTTAACATCTAAAATATTAGGGTAAATATCAATAGTAAACAAATTTCAACCTAACATTGTATATATTTTAACAGTGACTGTTGAATTATGCAAAATATGCAGTAAAAATTCAGGTCAGTAAAATGTTCAGTAAGTGATGTCAAATTAACACGTCTACGTAAAGTATTTGCAGTTAACCAACTAGCACTTCTTACAGAATGTATGTATTAGTAGTAGTAGTAGTAGTAGTAGTATTTGCAGTGGTGGACAGTAACAAAGTAAATGTAACTGTTACTGTACTTAAGTAGCTTTTTTGTGTATCTGTACTGTACAGTACAGTGCTGAAGTACTTTTACTTTAGCTTCACTACATTTCCAAGTCAAATATCTTATTTTATACTAAACTACATTTTGCAAAATCAGTCGTTCCTTATTATTTATATTATTTATAAACAGAGGTGGTACTGTGTTATTGTACTTTCTGGTATATAAAAATATAATACTTTACTTCATAATTTTTTTTACTTTTCACTTTCACTTATTACATTTTTGACACAAATATCTGTACTTCTACTTCTTATATTTTAAAAACAGGCTTGTTACTTTAGTTTTAATATTTGGTGGCATGATCAAAATTTTTACTTCTCACTGTGCGCTGTTTTTTTTTAGCACATCAACCTATTTCTTGTCATTGCACTGTATTATTTCCTGTCTTTTACGCACCACAGATGTAGGCTAGGCTATAAAGCTCACAATCAGCAATGCAGAATGCAAAAAGAAATATGACTAATGTGGACGAGACAGAGGGAGTCAGAGATGTACACATAACTAAGAACAGAGACACACCTGATCATCATCATCTTTTCTCTGCTTGTGTTCTATATGGTGGATGTTCAGCTTGGTTACATTCATTAGGTAACAAAATTTGACATTCTTTTATATCGATATATTAATATGATGTGAGGTCCAGTTACCAGCATGACACTAAAACAGGCAGTAGTAATGGCTACTTTTTACTTAAGTACATGTGAGCCCAAACTTCTTTAGATTATCTTGAGTTAAAAAGTATTATCAGTACTTCAAATTTTACCAGAGTTTTTTTAAAACATAAGTATCTATACCCCTACTTAAGTGAAGGATGTGTGTACTTTTGCCATCTCCGTTTATGAGCGAATAAAAACTTAACTGGTCAAGCACACAGCAAGCCACCAATCAGGGTAGAGCACACTCTGTTTTAAACCTGTTTTGATTGGTATATACTTACCACCAACATACAGTATCAGAGTCTTTTCATATAAACTGAGTCGAATAATGCAAAAGTCTTGTGACAAAAATTATCATAGGACATTATAGCCATAATAAATCATATTTAAGTACATTGAAGGTAAATACTTTTGTATTTTTACTCAAGTGAATGTTTGAATGTAACACTTTTACTGTTACTGAAGTAATATTTTACCTTGTTTATCTCTACTTTAACTCAACTTTGGGTACTTCATCCTCTACTGAGTAATAGTGGTAATATTGGTATTTGTAGTTTATATATACTGTAATTTTCGGACTATTAAGCGCACCCATATATAAGCCGGACTCACTGAATTTGACAAAGATTTTTATTAAGAACATAAATAAGCCTACACTAAAACTAATTAACTTTACACAGGCTTTAACGAAAGACAGTGTCTGTTACACGGTGTAACGTGTGAAATATGTTGTGGCTCCTTTAAGAGCAGAGCGGCATTTTGGGAATAGCCTGCTGCCACATTTTTCCGGTATTACTGCATGTGTGCAAGACCGAGGAATATGTCCTTATTATTTTCTGATGCTCATTTCTAAGTTTCTTTGTCTAACCCGTAACGCTGTTGCCAAGAAAAATAAAAAAGCACGAGTTTTGGAAACCTGTCTGTGCTTATATGATTTCTGTTGCAACTGGAGTTAGCAAGCTATCCCATGAACCTGACTCAACGCATTACAACTGCTTGTATCTAAACAGTAGCCTACCAAGAAAGTAATTGTTCACTGTCTTCCTCCTTCCTTTCACAACTATTTCTCTCAGGAGTTTTTCTTTTGCCATCGTCGTGCGTTTAAAAATTGCCGTGCCGATGCCGTGCAGCTCAGAACACAGGTGAGGTGCGTTTTTTCGTTTCCGTTCGGAAAATTCATTGGTCTAATGTTATGTCGCTCAGTTTTCTGGCTTAAAGTTTGTGAAACCGGGAAAAACCCAGGAAAAATCCATAAAGTAGCTGCTTCGTTGTTTAAGCCGCAGGGTTCAAAATGTGGGAAAAAAGTAGCGGCTTATCGTCTGAAAAATACGGTGTATATATATATGTACCTTGACCATACAGTTACCAGTTTATATCACATTAAAATGTCTGCAGTTTCTCCTACTTTAGGTAAAAAATACATAATTT